>VYZR01126376.1:56838-71881 GCA_013400675.1 Oxylabes madagascariensis
GGAGCGCGGCGCCCCGGGCGCAGTGCGCGGGCGGCGGCGGAGAGTGAGCGACGGTCGCCGGACAGGTGCGGGCGGGCCGGGGCTGCGGGAAGGGAGCGGCGGCCCCGCAGTGCCCGGTGCGGAGCGAGCGGGACCCGGTGCGGGGCAGCGCGGGCCGGGCGGGAGAGCCCCGGGGGGCGGCTTTTGGTTCGGGCGTTTTGCCTTGCGGCACCGGCGGGGTGGGAGAACAAGTTGCTGAGCGATGTAGCACGGGGGCACAGGGTTCAGGTGGAAAATACAGGCAATTCCCCTCTGGGTGTGTTTTTGGGGGTTGTTTTTGGGATTTTGTTGGGTTTGGGGTGGTTTGTTTGTTTTTTGTTTCGTTGGCTTTTGGGGGGTTTTGTTGTGGTTTTGGTTTTTTGTTTGTTTTTAATAGGGCACAGAGGAAAACGTTAGTGCACAATGCTGAAATTGGTGATCTGGTCGCTGAGGCAGGTATCCAAAAAGCAGCAGTCGTTGGAGCAGCTACATTACTGTCGTTCTTCGTGCTAGCGTGAGGTTTATGTGCCTTTGCGAGGAAGGTCACTTTTTACCCTCTTTTCCCCCCCCCGCCCCCCCCGAACAACCCACCCTCCTTTTGCTAAGCCGTGCATCAGCAGCATGAATTCCAAGAAGCAGTAGGTGTTTCTTGGCATTTCAACTGGGATTTTGGAAAGGGAAGCCGGGTATTTAATGGGAAAAAATTGCGATGGAAGGAAAGGATGCGGAGGCTGCACACAGCCCTGGGTTTGCAGGCATGTGGAAGTTGTTGAAATAGGTAAAGGGTTGAAATTGGCATTTGGAAAACGGTGGCTATTTTTTTAGTTACTTATACCACAGATGAATATAAGGAAAAGCTGGGCCACAAAGAAATTTTCCTGTTTTGCAGTTTGCTGACAGCAGAAGGTAAAACATGTCCTTGAAGATACACAATTTTACATAAACAGCTGATGTTTACATAAGCCTAGATAAGTTTGTGAAAAACGCAGATAGCAAAAGATGCGGTGTTTGCTGAACTCCGCTATCCTGTTCTCTGTCCATGCAATAATTTATCAATTTTTTGTATTGTTGCAGTGTAAGAACAAAGTGAACAGCTGCACCTTCACCAAAGCAACCACCTGCGTTCCTCTTCTCCTCTGGAATGGACAATGGGATGGTCTCTGACTTTATCATGATCAAAAACTTCTTCCTCTTCTGCGTTTCCATGAGTTTAGCCAGCCACTTCGGGTGAGTTGCCAGTTGCATTTCAATTTCTTCTGTGACTTTTTTAAGGAAATGAGAAAACTTGGCTCCGTGTGGTACGGAGTAGCTGAACAAAACAAGTGAGCTTTGCATTTCATCTTAAGGTGGTGGTGTCAGGGGGGAGGGAATGATTTGCTCTCCTGTTCAAATTTGCTCTCTTGTGTCAGTTGTTTATGCCTTCTACGGTGGCATAGGGAAAGGCTTATGGGGCACAAGGAGCTCAGACCAGGCCTACAGCTGCTGAGTGCTCTGACTTGGGTTTAGCACAGCCAGGGGCTGTGGTGCCCTCTGCCCCTGTGTCTGTGATGTCGAGATCTTGCACCTTCCCTCTCACCTGATGGGTGCTGGTTATAGACAGTAGAGTGAAAAAAAATCCGAAACTGCAACAATGAGACTTGATGCATGTTACTGGTCCTCCTGAGTACGCAGTGACTACTTAGAGGGATGTCTGAGTTTGAAACTTGTTAGAATAATTAGAAATTGTGTTACCCTGAAGCATATAGCAAAGAATCCCATTTCCGTATTTTTGCTTTGGATGCTTTCCTGACAGTGATATTCTGAAAACTGTTTTAAAGAGATGCTCTGGCTGTAGGTCTCAGAAAATGAAAAATAAAGTCAGAAACCCTCTATTTATATGTTTTTCCTATACCCAGAGATCTTAAGAACTTTCTGAATATGAGCTATACAATAGAATCTGGAAAAAGCATTTTGTAAGTGCTTGGGAAACGTAGGTTGATTCTTCTTTGTGGAGGAGAACAATTATTTATGATTTCACCAGAAAAAAATGAATCCTCCCAACATGCTGATTCACAAGCACACCCATCAATTCCTTGCTATAAGAAGATATAAAATGGAGATGCAAATCAGTTTCTGATTTCAAGCAAACAGATTTGTTCCAGATTGGAGCTAGGAGAAAGACCAAACTTTGAGTGGTGACTGTCTCTGCTGTAAGCAAAGCTTAGCCTGGTATCCAGCACATGTCCCGTGCAGGTAGGTGGAAGCCTGTAACCTCAGAGGTTTATATGAACAGTTGCAGGACTGCACTCTACAAAGGATGCAAAGAGTTGCACACTTGTTTATTCACCTTGGAAAAGCCTGATCCTTCTTTCACCATGGTCTAAGGCAAAAGTCTCCCGGGATTTTGTGACAGAATTTAAGAGGGTTGAGATAGAATGGGACTTGCTTTAAACTTGTTTTTACATTATTGTAGTTTGACAAAGTATTTCCACATTGAGAAAATCTTGGTGACTATATCCTTAAGTCCTTCTTGGTTGTTCGTCATCCCTGCAGAAGGCAGCACATTGCAGTGGTTGAGTGTGACCTGCTTGGTGTGTGGGTCTTTTAAGTGTGTTTCTCCTTTAACAGAAGAGTAGATACACGAGGATGCAAAAAACTCCAGAACCAAACAACCCAAAACCAAGATGGTCTAACTCCCTTTTGACTTCAAAGCAAAGACTGAATCAAGGTCCCAGGTAGAAATCAGTGTGACCTGTAACCTGGCAGATAACCAGAGGAACTAGAGGAAACTAGGACACTTGTTTTCTGCAAGTTAGTCAAAAAGCTTCTGTGCACTAAAATGAGATCATCACGTAAATTGCCCCCACCCCACCCACTTTGCCCCCCATTTCTGATCTAGTAATTTTAGACCAGGCCTGCAGAGATAAGCAGCTCCAATTCACTGTACCATTCACACACTGCCTTAGGGCTGAATTTTGACCCTGCTCAGAAGACAGAGGATGCTCCAGCGCTTCTGCTTCAGAGGCAGAAGCAGTTTCAGAGTGTAATTTGCTAAGTGCTTTGGGACTGACTCTTCAGGACGGAACAGTACAATTAACATGTAGGCTGCTGTATTAACTGCAGGAATTTAATACTGGTAACACTTGCTGTTGCTACCAGGTTCTCCTTTATTAGCTTCATCCATGTTTCTACTGCGCTGTTATATTGCAGTGAGTTTTGCAATATGCTAGATAAAAGTGATTGGTCAAAGCAGCACAAATTAAAAATCAAAATACTGTAGGACACTACAGATGAAGGCAAATATTTTTCTACGGTTCTCCATAGTCATTCCATATTTATATTAAATCATAAATATGGTTTTTGCTGACATAGCCAAAGCCACCTTGGGAGATTTTGATGCACAATGCCTGGTAACATAAACAGAAATTATGTATCTCAATCTACTAGGCTACTTGAGAAATCTCAGCAAAAGACTGTGATTAATGTTTAACATAAATGTGTAATGACTATCGAGAATTATCCACATTAGTAGGCAGTAGAGGAGGACTGTAGACATAATTGGTAGCAGCTATCTAAAGAAAAATCACTGAATTAAAATTCAAAGATATAGATGAACTCAGAAGAGGTTTTGAAGTCCCCTCCTGTTTTTGGTTTAACAGTTTTATGAATCTACTTCTGCAGAAATGGTACAGCACAAGTCCAAGCTTTTTCAAGCCTGCTTGAATTCAGCCTTGAGTTGTATAATGCTCTAACAAGTTAAAGTGATTTTACTTAAGCATTTCAAGGTAGCTCACAATTGTCTCAAAAGTAAACGTTAATAATAAAGCCAGAGAATGATTAAAAGTAAAATAAAATGAAGAGTATTTTCAGGTGAGATAAAACACTGCTTGTGGGCCCTCGGGGTGCCCAGGTAGAGGCAGTCCTGTGGGGGTTGGAGCCATGTGTGGCTGCTTGCATGCAGATCTCCCTGAGATCAGGTAGCCCATGGTTGGCTCCAAGCTGGCCAGCTCTTACTTTGCAAGTCCCAGGCCATCCATGGGGTCACACTGGTGATGCACAGCCCTGATGTGTTTCTGTTTTGGATGTGCCATTTCAGAAATCTGTCCAAGAGCCAGAACCAACAGGGATGGACATTGTTCATGTACCCACAGTATAGTTGCCATCTGCTAATAATATTTATAATAGCAGAAACACGGAGAACAGAAGATACCAATTATGTGTAGCCAACCCAACATTTCTCTGTACACTCTGAAGAGTTCAGTCCATGATGTGTCTGTAGTTTCACATACTTCTTCTCCAGCTCACAGCCCTTATCACTAAGACCATAATCCTGCTATTTAGGCAAAACATACCTCTCCTTCAGGCTGTTATTTCAAGTTTGTCTCTGCAGCTCTAAGCAGTTAGTTCTGCTACGATACCTCATTCCCAGTACTTGTGATGCTAGGGAGTTCTTCCTCATATTTTTAAAGACTAATTTTGTAAGAATTATTGTATCCTTACGCAGTCATGCTTGTCTGTTTATTTTTTTTTATTCTGTCTTCCTTTCATTCTCCATATCTCCAGATAGCTTTTTGAACCCATTAGACAATTTTAATAACTGGAAAACGAAATTGCTATCTAGAACTGCTTGCAGGAGGCAAACAGTCATCAGTAAATCCCACTGCCGAACAGCTGAATGGCTTCAGCATCTCTGGCCTGCCAGCTGGCCAAAGAGCAGGAGTGTCCCTCAGGCCATCCAGCTCTTACGTGGTGCAGGAGAAGCCCTGGCATGCAGTGCCTCCCAGTGAAGCTGCAGGTCAGTGACCTGGGGAGCTGAGAGTACTGGGAGGTGTTTAATGACCCTGGAAGCAGTTCAGGACATCGAAAAGGGCATTAGAATGCTGTGGGGGGGAGGACTGTGAGATGTCACCCTGTGAAAAACAGGGTTTCACTGCACTGCTCACAAATTGCTCCTTCCTTGAAGGTAGTGAAACACAGCTCTTTCTAAATAAAAGAATAAAATTACTTTTTAACAATCTGAAAATAGTTTTAAAATTTCATCATTTTAGTCAGTCCTCTGTTCTAATCCGATGTGAAGGAATTGAGTCTTCACTGCACAAATTCACAAATTCAACATTTTTAGATCTCAAGAATCCATACGAAAGGGGTGCCAAGAAGCTAACTTAGAAAAGTAAATCTATTTCCTTTGATGTCTGGCCAGCTGGCTTTATCCAAAAGTTTGCGTTGCGTCTCCACTGTCTTCCACAAACTGTTAATTTGTCTGAAGTTCAGATATAATTGCAACCCTATTAAAGCAAGTTATTGGGAGCGCTACTCTTAAAAGACAGAGAGTAAAATATATCCTTCAGTAGTAAAATACTCTTCAGTTATATTTTCAGAAATTCTCACCTTTTTTTTTTTTAAAAGAGGTTTTGGGAAAAATCATTAAATATCTACCATACATTTTCCTCTTACAACCACTAAGCTATGAATTGTACCTGCCATGATTTTGACTAGACAATGATGTTTAAATTGGTAAATGATGAAGTCATCAGAAGAGGTAGCTGAGCATCTTTAGAGAGTTATTACATTTTACACTGATGGGCCCCTTCTGTGGCTTCTGATTTTTTCAGTTACCCTGAAATTGCAATATTAAATAAATGTGATGAGAAGTATTCCTGGTTGATTTAGTTTATGTTCAATAATGAGCTTTAAATGCAATTATCTCTGAATTTTCTTAGCATTTCCCTAAGATTCTTTTCTAGGTTTATTTTTATCCCTAACTGAAAGTTTCTGCTATAAAAACATTTTTCACTGCAGAGAGGCAATAATATGTTTACCTACTAATATGTTGATAAAGCCTAATCCTTAGCTGTGTAGAAATAATTAGTTTAGGGTAGATAGCACCTGTTTTTCTCTCTTCATTGAGCTATATAGTATCTAATATATGCACGTAACTTTACAAGCAGAGTTTACATGTTACTTTACATGTCTCGACAATCTTAGCCCTTACTCAAAAATATGTGTTTTGCCAGCAATCTCAATAACAGAAATTAAATGATAATTTTCTATTAAGACAGAAAAAGTTACACTTACATAAGAGCAAACAGCAATCCATCTACAAATGCAACTTCACATAATACTGGCATTTCAATGAAATTCAGAATCAGATGCCTTCTTTTTCGGGTGAAGTGATCTGCCAAATCTAAATTGGATTGCAGTTTTGCAGAAATGCAGACTTTTTGCTAGTCTTCACCATAGTTGTTTCACCATCTTTTTGCTCCATTAATTATCTTTTGTTGTGAAGAGATAAAAGTATTTCAGTATATGGGGTGTGTGTACTATTCCTGTGAAAGTCATACATAGCTGAGGTAGAAGGAAGTAGCATCAATTACTCTTGTTAGATTGAGAGGAGCAGTTATGAGAACTAAGTATATTTTGTCCCATCCCCACAAAAATAGTTCAATGGAAATCCTCCCTCAGAGTTCAGTTGGCTTTGAATTCAGCAATAAGCACTAAAAATAACAAGCTTTTTCAAGAGCAGAGAAACTAGTGAAGCTTTGTGTCCTGTGCCCCCAGCACTGTATCTTTGCAATAATCCCAGCTCCACATTTGATATTCCTTGTTCCCATCTCCCATTGCAACACCTACATTTTACCTCTGCTGGCCTTTTCTCCCAAGATCTTTCTTAATGACCCTGCAAAATCTCCTCCATATCTCTTAATTGTCAGAGAGGAGGCGGGGGCTGGTCTTGCTGAGGCTGTTCCTGAGCTACATGCATACTGAGTGGCCCAGTCAGTGAGCCAGAGGGAATACGTGACTGCTAACCTCACATTTTTACTTAATGAGGCACTAATTTAGATTGCTCTCCCCTTGTCTAGTCACAGCTTCTCATGAAACTTGTAGGAATGAAATGAAGTTTGATCTCTCTGCTTCTTTGTCAAACGCAGTGGAAAATGAAAATGGGTTCCTACGTTGATGCGGTGTAGCGGGCAGACAGCATGATGCATATCTCTTTCTTATGAAAAAGAAAAGAAGATAGAATAGATGAGAAAAGTTGAAAATAGTATTCTAGGTGTACTGGATTTTCATGTATTATACTAGGATTTTATCAAAGCATTAGTTGTGGTTGCTGCATTTAAAGAAAGTCTCTAAGTTCTGTCTTCTGTTTGCATTTGTTAGGCTGCTACTTGTGAATATTCACTTTTAAATAGTATCCCTTCAATTACAAGTGACCAAAAAATCTACAGTCTTTTTTCTGGAATGGGCCAGCCTGAAAACGTCTAATGTTTCTGTAATCAGTTTGCATCTGCTGGGTTAACTGTCTTGCTTGTCTGCCTCAGTTGCTCACTAGAGGTTGTGGTCATAGCATAGAAAACAGAATTGATTTGGTCTTTTGACCATGAAGATGAAAAATAGGCAGGATTTGTGGCTATGGCTCCACCTGCAGCAAGGGAAGATCCTTGGTGGCTTTCGGCTCTGCGGTGTGGAGCTTGCTGAGGGTTGCAGCCATGCCAACTGCACTTTTAGGCCATAAGAAACCTCCTCAACCAGGCATTTTAATGGGCTTCAGTGTTTCAGGGAATCATACCTGTGCTCCCTTGACCCGACCTTACTCCCGTGTCCTGAGAGGCTTTGCAATCTTTTCCTTTCTCAGCAGAAGCGTACAAACTATAAACGGAACAAGCGCAGGACTGGGCGTCCCCGGGTCTGTGAGGGGATACATGGCTGGGAGCAGCTTGTTCTGAGCTAGGTCTGGCGTCACTAAAACTTCCAGATGCATTACAGGGGTGCCAGTGAGATCTCATTGTGGAAACCTTATGCAGGTAAAACCAGGTTGAGGTCCCTTTGTCTTTCTTGGTATGAATCCTATTCCAGTAGGTAAGGCAAACACATGTGTTACAAGCATTGTGCAAGGAAAGCTGTTCAGAGAGATACTCTGAGCTTCCCTATTTACTGATTTATTTCCCTCGGGACTGGTAGTAAATAAACATGGATTCTTTTTATTTATTGGTTTTTTTACCTCTGGATGACTGTCTCCAGTCAAGCTCAGGTTGCTGAGTGTAAGCTATTCCTGCCTGCTGGCAGGGTGCATGAGGCAGGGTACAGTTCCTGGTGGGGCGGTCTGCCCTGTCACAGCTGGAGCATTTGCTGGTGATCTCAGCAAAGGCTGAATCATGAATAAGCGCCTGGTGTGAGCTGTCTTAAGAGATGCTCATTGCTTGCTGTAGGTGAAGCATACTTACGGATAATCTCCCATGTCTATTCTTTAGGTAAGCAAAGGCATTAATAAGCAGGGGATTCTCCTAAGCATCTTTAAATGAAAATCAAACAGATTTAAAATATGAGTTGTTGTGCCGTGAGCAGCTTCCTAGGTCTGAGCCATGGATAAAATGATGAAATAAAAAAGAGTTTGGAATAAAAACAAATCTGGCCCAAAAGATATGGAATGAGGCCCACTACACATTGCTGTTATTTGCATACTACAAGGGAGAACTAATTTATGCAAAAGAGAGAGGAGGAGTGAGGAACTGTGTTTTCTGTACAGCAGTATGTTTTTCAGATACCCCAGTGATACCCCAGTAGGATTTTTGAATGTAGTGGGAGTTTGTTATCCTCAAATAAGGTCACAGTTCATCCTTTGTTCTGGCGATAAATTACAGAAACTTTGAAAATTAGAAGCTGTTTGGCATTTAAAGATTCAACAGCACTTTCAGGCATACTTGAAGGTGCATCCCCAGGAAAACCTGTGCTTCTCATGCAGCTCCCCTGCCAGCCATGTAGTTCCCAAGGAAAGGAGAGCTAACCTGGAGAAAACCAGTTTTTGCCAGCGCTGTGAGCTGACCTTGCTCCCTGCCATGGATGGAGCCATGCCAGCACTCGGGATCTGGTGGGGCTGATGTGGGAAGGGGTAGCACAGGGGACCTGTGCATTATGGACAAAGATCAAAGGGCTCAAGTGTCCCCTGATCCTGCACCCCGGGGTTTTATCTCCATGGCATGGGTCCTTCTTTGGGTCCTCCTTTGGGTCCTCCTCCAGGGAGAGCTATTTACGAGTTTATAGTAATGGTGAAATAAATGGCTGCAGCTCCCTGTGCTATTCAGAAACAGCAGGAGAGGACAGAGCCTTGAAGGCTCCATCACAAAGTTCCCTTGAGACTGGAGCCCCTTGAAACCGGCATGGCTTTTGACATGTTTCCTTTTGTTTGCATAAAACAGCTTTTCACAAACGCCAACACCATCAGTAAAAGAGGAGGCCAATGATAACATCACTATATTCACCAGGATCTTGGATGGTCTGCTGGACGGCTATGACAACAGGCTGCGCCCAGGACTGGGAGGTAGGATAGCGCGTTGGCTCAGCCGCTCCCCCGCTAGATGGGACCATCATCCACGTGGTGCCCTCTCAAGTGGGTACCTGCTCTTGGCCGTGACAAGGGACTTGTGTTTAATTAACTAAACTGAGTCCAGAAAGCAGATTTGTTTCCTAGCACATGGGGCACAAGAAAAAGATTGCTGAAAGCCGTGTTCTTTCAGTCATTCAGGTCATCTGAGGTTGGCTTAGGAGAGCATCTGTGATACATTTTTTTTCTGTAATTGATGAATACAGTTTAGATTTTTCTTTCTGGTACTTCCTAAGGTGAGCAAGAGATTATGTTAGCAGGTTGCTGCGAGGTTCCCTTACTGGTCAACCTATATAAAATTATGTTGGTAATGCATATCTCTTTAAAAACAGATCCCCAAACCATCCATATTTAGACAAGTACAGCAAATCTGTATTGATATGTCTTTTTGATAACCTCTACAGCAGCTATTTTAAATCCCTAGCATGTGAATAGTGGTTGCCATCCTAACCTTGTTGAGCCCTCCTTCAGCTCTCTTTCCCCCAGATTTCTCTCATTTTCTATCCATGTGTAAACCATCTGTTATGTTTCTTCCTGGCCCTTTTTTAATCTGGCTACCCCCACCCCTTCCTCTTGTGAGACCAACACATTGCTTTCATCCCTTTCTCTCCTTCTCCTCTCACTTTACACAGAGATGCTTGAAAATAGGGCTCAGTGCTTTTTATCTTATATAACGAACTTCTGAAATTTCTGCCCTTAAATTAAATTAGACCGGGATTTGAAAAGATGCCAGAAGGACCTAGAGACTTGAGGGTAGAAATAACTTGACCTAACTTCGGACATCTCTGATAGATGTCTGAAATCAGGCAGACCACCCAAGCCAGCAGAGTGGAGTAGGTCCTTCTAAGATACACTTCACCCCATCCTGTGGTAGGTATTGCATAAGTGCTGGCAATGTGCACTGACAGCCCGGAAAGCCACTTGCATCCTGGGATGCATCAAAAGAAGAGCGGCCAACAAGTTGAGGGAGGAGATTCTTCCCCTCTGCCTTTGTAAGTACTGTGTCCAGCTCTGGAATCCCAGCATAAAAAGGACATGAACCTATTGGAGCGAGCCCAGAGGAGGTTACCAAGATGATGAGTGCCGGAGTACCTCTCCTGTGAAGACATGATGAGAGAGTTGGGATTCTTCAGCCTGGAGAAGAGAAAGCTGTGGGGAGACCTTATAGAAACCTTCCATTGCCAGTGGTGCTTAGAAGAAAGATGGGGAGGGACCCTTTATCAGGGAGTGCAGTGATAGAATGAGCGGTAATGGTTTTAAACTGGAAGAGGGTAGGTTTAGATTAGGTATTAGGAAGAAATTCTTTACCGTGAGAGTGGTGAGGCACTGGAACAGGTTTCCCAGGGAAGCTGTGGATATCCTATCCCTAGAAGTAATCAAGGCCAGGTTGGATGGGGCCCTGAGCAACCTGATCTAGTCTAGAGTGTCCCTGCCCATGGCAGGGGGTTGAAACTAGATGATCTTTAAAGTCCGTTCCGACCTAAACCATTCTGTGTTTCTATGATCAAAACCTGTCGGTCAGAGAAAATGCACCCTTAAAGGGCCGATTTCTTTCTGATTGTAAGAACAAAGCCTGGACTCCCAAAGGTCAACAGCTGCATGTGATCCAGGATGAAATGCCTCCTCAAGCCTTAATTTCAATCTTCTGGGGATTTTTGAGTGATTCAGGAATTAATAGAAAAAAAAGCTTTGCCAGTAGGTATTTGCATTTCAAAGCAATTACTAATGCAGAGCCCATGTTTATTACAGAGAGAATAACTCAGGTGAAAACAGACATCTATGTTACCAGTTTTGGTCCTGTGTCAGACACAGAAATGGTAAGTTAGCATGTGGCTGCCAACTCGGTTGTATTTACTTTGCTTGAAGTCATTTTTGGAACCATCATTTCTATTCAGATCTTGCAATACCTCGAGTGTTTCTTTGTGCCAGGAATACACCATTGACGTTTTTTTCCGACAAAGCTGGAAAGATGAAAGGCTGCGATTCAAAGGACCTATGCAACGCCTCCCTCTTAACAACTTGCTCGCCAGCAAGATTTGGACCCCAGACACTTTTTTCCACAATGGCAAGAAGTCTATTGCTCACAACATGACAACCCCAAACAAACTTCTACGCCTGGAGGATGATGGCACTCTGCTGTATACCATGAGGTAATAGCCAGTGTTGATTTCTTCTGATGCTGATTCCGAGATAACTACTATTACTTCTGGGGAGCATCACTTTCTCCACTCCTAGTAGAGCCAGGGAACCAATCTTTCACACGTATTTGTGTGAATATCAAGAAAAATGGAAAATATAATTTTGTAGCCTTCAAGTACAAATTAATTTGTACCTTCTGAACACTGCTAGTGCTTAACTATTTCTTTTGATTAAATGGAAAGCATATTCTCAACAGATTTGATGATTCAGTTCAGCTTTTTTTATGATTATCTGTTCTCTCTTACTATTTGTGTTTGCAGCTGTAGTGCAGACTGCAGGGGAACATGATCCAAGACCAGAAACTGAGACTTTGTTCTGGGGCAGTACATCTTGAACCCTTGGAGCTTTTGTTATTTATTTTTTTTATTAATTTGACTAATTGTGCTAAAAGGCAAATGGTCATAGGGATAAATGACATAAGCTAGCAGCACTGTGAAGCTGCTTTAGCAAGTACAATCCTGCAAACAAATCTGGGACATTATATTACAGAGAAGCAAATGGGCGTTTCAGACCTTCAGAGTTGTACTCCTCTTCCAGTTTGAGTATACTGCCAAGAATCATCATTGCATAACGTAGATAGAAGATATAACATCAGTGATTTTAGGTGTCTGAAATTCTTTTCAGGACAAATCCCACATCAGTCTATGGCAATTTGTTCATTAAAGGTAATTAGCCCGTAGTAGTTAAGACTGCTGTCTGTCTTCAACAGGATTTTCTCCAAGACCGTAGTCATATGGACAATTTGAAAAGGAGATAAAAGGAAAAACCTACCGAGCAACAAAGGGTTATTCTGAACTTTCCATAAACAAACCCAGAGTGGTGCCCGAGACCCATCAAAATGCTCAGGAGCCTGAAGTTGGGCACTGAGGTGACTGGGTTTTCAGCAGGCACGCCCCAGCTGTGTATGGGAAGCTGAGCTCCGGCCAGTGCTGCATCCTGCTGGGGGACCACGCAGTCCTGCAGGCTGGGAGGGCCAGTCCCAAGCTTGCTCACAGGCTTAGTGGTTAAGACTTGTTGAGGCTCAAGAGGGTTATGCTTCTGTACATGGGGACCTGGAGCTTCCAGGTTTTATTTCAGGTGTTTCAGACATGTTCGATTTTTTTGAGCCTGGTCTTAAATTCCTGCTTCGAAGGAAAAGGAGATACAGGGTATCCTTACGTATGTCCTTACAGCTTTAGACCATCCCGGTTGTAACTACATTAGCACTAAAAAGACTTAGACATGATGGAGGTCATGTTTAAAAGAAGGAAAAAACGTCCTAATTTTCTCTTCTACTTTGTTGCTGTTCTTACTAGCTCCAAATTAGCGATCACCGCAATAATAAACCAAAAAATGTGAGGATGCATGGGCACATTAAAAGTCCAAACAGCTCTCAGAGAAACTTCACAAAAAAAGTTAGTAATGCCAGCCTTAAAACCAGTGTCCAGTGCTGCATGGATTACGTAAGTACCGCTCCAGAGATTGCAGTAGTGGCAATTCCCAATTATCTGTGTAAATTACTTGTGTGAGTGAAGTCCAGATCAGACTCACACTCAGCCTGGAGCAAAACATTATGTTGTGGGGCAGATTGCACAATTTCCATGCAAGCACTGGTTTTTGCAGTGTTTAACAAATGCAGTGAAGCCCTGATTCATGAGGTGAGGAGCTAAGCCTCTACAGCTAGCAGAGTGAGACCTGGGTGAACTGGACGTAGGTGAGCTCATCATTGAATCTGAGTTACTCTGTCAAGGTGTTTTTCTGGTGAAAATGGCACAGTATTGTCAGGTGTCACAGGTACCCTACTGAGGAAAAGCTCGGCATGTACACCTTGAGAAAAATATGGGTGTGACACAGGCTTTCTCATCATCCCACTCAGCTCCTTTTCCCCTGATTTTTTGGGATTGATGATTGATTGATAGACTACAGAAAACATGCAACATAACTTTCTTTTTGTTAGAATATTGTCCGTGGAAATATAATTTCAACGAATCACTATCACATCAAATTTCTACTATAACTATCTACTATTTACTATCACTAATACTAATCTGATAAGAAATAGAGTGCAAAGCTTTTAAATCAGCTTGCTTTCCACTATTACAGTGGAATAGTGGAAAGCAAGCTGATTTAAAGTGTCTATGCCCTTCTGCTTAAACATGAGTCAGGAGCCTGCTTTTGTGACATGCATGGAGCTGTGCTCCTTCAGAAGCGGAGCCATTCTGTGCTGCAGGGTGGCTTGAGAATCCCATCCCAACCTGTTCAGAGGTGACTGTGACCAGCAGCCAGCCCCTTCAGCTTCCTTGAGTGTCCTAACAAAGGTAACAGCTAGCAGAGTTACCTAGGATGGCTTTCCTTGAGAAGATAGACAGCACTGGGCTTTTTGGGGGGGAGCTGCTTGTCTCAGTGGTAGTGTGTTGTGAAGTACTGAGTTTCAGCTGAGGCTTGAGCCCCAGTTCCTGTAGCTCCCTTCAGGCTTACTCAGTTCTCAGGATCTGGGGATGTGTAGACAACCCTCTGTTAGCTCTGCATTCTCCTCGTTTCCAAGGAGGAATTGCGAGCTTCCCAGACTGTACGTAGGAGTATTCTGTGTGGGGAGTATTGGACCCTCTGTCATTGACAGAGATGCCTGAATTGCTTTTGCAACCTTGCATCTGGCTGCCTGAATGAAGGGGAGGAAAGCAGCCGAGCCAATGCTGACCTTCCATCCTATTACACTTCCAAATATACCAGGTATGATCAGCTGAGCAAACTTCCAGCTTTAGCACTGGTCAGGACATACGTTTCCATGACACACGTGTTTACTTACGAAGGAAAATGTACACCTCGCATATTGCATTTGATGATACGTTCTCTGGGTCAGAAGTTGAGGGGACGTGTGTTGCTAGGGAAATCTGATAAATGAGCTTCTGTATATGTGTGGCATTAAAGCCCTTCTGTGTGAATATAGGAACACAACATGTCCTCTAGACAGATTTCACAGACAGCAGTGTTCTCTGTGGGGAATGACTTAATAATTCTGGTTGTCTTTCACTTGGGAGGACCTATTAGTTTTATTTCACTGTGATTTACAAATAAAGCGCTCCTTAATGGAACGCTGCAAATTCTCTTTCTGCCCCTAGAGGGGAGTATTGTCTCTAGCTCCACTTTTAAATTTTTTTTTCAGTAAGAACACTGGTATGAAAAGCACTAGAAAACATACTTCATGTTTCACTAATATACATAGAAAATAGCTTTGTGAATGGACGTAAAATTTAGATTCTTTCCTTTGAAGCAATTAAAATATATTTAGTTTATCTTCCCTGAGAAATAAATATTGTAAAAAGTATAGAATTCATTTATTCTGAAGAATTGGAACAGTGATTTAGGCAACATTTTCAGACTAAGAGGAGAACCATCATGTTTCAGTGAGCTGCATTTTTTTTTTTGCTCAGTGGGAATTGGCTGTAAAGACAGAAGCTTTGATAAACTTTGCTGTAGAATGCCAGA
>VYZR01126376.1:105683-133269 GCA_013400675.1 Oxylabes madagascariensis
CCCTGGAGTTTCTTTCAAAGATGGAGGAGAAAGAAAAGCAAGAAGGAGAGTGTCTGTCAGTAGCCACAGATTCCACCACTGCCCTGTGGTGGGGGCAGTGGCAGGAGAAAACTCCCAGCTTGTGAGTTACTTTTGGAATGCAAGGGAGGATTCTGCACTGCTCACACTGTTTCACGTGCAAATGAAAACAGGCCTATCCTCAATGCCAAAGCAAAGGTTTGGGATCCTCCCGATCCTCCAGACCTTACCCACTTACTGTTGTGTTTTGCTAGACTTTTTCTTAATGTAATTCCTCTCTGGTTGTGGTCCCTGCCCAATGTTCACTGGCATAAGAAAGACTGGCTTTCCTTGCCAGATATGCAGGAGCAGGGAAAGTGTGGGAGAAGAGCAAGGGACATCTTCACTGTTTTTAATATTGTGTGGTGTATGTTGAATGCTAGAATGTAGAAAAATAGATTTGCTTGTCAATAAATATATGAGAAGATATTGTTTCTTTTATCATTCTGGTAGGAGATAAGCCTGTAGCCATTTATCAGCTGNTAGGTGATAAGCCTGTAGCCATTTATCAGCTGTCCAGTAGAAATAAATATCTGTTGTTGTTTTCTCACATTTAATAACATTATACTTCTTTGTAATTTTAGCTGTTCATCTCAACTGCTACCTTTTTTTTCCTTTTTCAAAGAAGTGAACATAGAAGAGAAAAGGTACTTTAATGAGGCTTCCTCCTTTCTTTGACAAGACAACAAAATGATTGTAAAGAACACAAGATTAATTATTTGGACTCATAAATCCAGAAGACACACTCTTGCGTAAAGTAGAATAAACACCAAGCAGTCTCACTTGGATTTGCAGTGGCTTTGAAGTTGAGTTTGCTTTTGCAAAACTACCATGATAATTTTCTCAGCTTGCTATCCCAGACCTGAAACTACATTTTCCTATCACCCTTTGGGAGACATTCCCACCCTGTATGTAAAGGAGATGAAATGGAAATATTTCCATATTTCCTCTTATTGGTACACCTTTCTCACATCTCTAAACAGTGAGACATGAAGCTCTTCAGTGCTCCAGCAAGCAAGGCTAGTAGGCAACCTACTGGAAGCTTTACTTAAGCGGAAGAGTGTTTTTACAAAATTTGGTATGACAGTGAATAATACCATGTCTCCATTAGTACTTCTACCCTAACAGCAAAATAACATGATTCTATACTACACCCACAGTTTCAGCTTTCAATATGCCTATGCCTAATTATACTGCAAGGGTTATCAGCTGCAGAGCTGGAGCTTCTGGTTGTCAAGTGTGGGATAACTGGAGTTCGAGGCTTCTGTGAAGATGTGGCACAACGTTTGCGTTGGAAGACAGCTACCTGCTAAAGTATACAGGCTTATTCCTCTGGAGGTTTATCTAGGTAACCAGAAAAGAGATGGTCAGCTGCCACACCAAGGAGCATGGGGGGGCTTTTTCCTGTCAGAACTTCATATATAGTAAGGAAAGGAGGCACAAAGTCAAAAATCTTAGATTAGAGCTTCTTGAAACAGAAATCATGTTTTATTATATTTGCATGGAAGATAGATGAGGATCATATATATGTGATCCATCACAATAGAATATATCTAGACTGGGGTAAATTCATGCTATTCCTAATGTGACAGACTTCTCCTGAGGAGGTAAAATCACTGCAGGTTGCATTGGTTTGGGTTGGGCTCCACAGGAACACATTTGTTATCCTCTTGTGTCTTAAAGCCCTGGCTGTAACCATCCTGCCCTTCCAGGAGAGTCTTTTCTAGGTGAGCTGTTCTCCCTTTTCCCATGGGTACTCTACTCCTGGCCTAGCAGTGACACAGCTCTCTGTCTTGTAGCCTCATAATAGATCCCATAAGAAAGGACCTACAGACAGGAGTCTTCCTCCTAGGCAGGGACTGGCCTCATGCTATGCTCTTGCCTGCCTGAATGCTCTCAGCACTAGCTGGCCTGGGATTGACATCCCCCTTCCCTGACATGGTTTCAAAAGAAAACAGCCTCATGAAGTATTGTTTAGCCATGCCTGTGAGATCTGGAGTTTTGGCACCTTGTGGCCTCGGTCTGAATTGCAGGTATTTTTCAAGAGGAGCCGCTGGACTCCTGCAGCTTAGGAGCCCCCAGCCCTGTTCCACTGCATGTGTTTTAGCACCCCGTAAAGGCTGCAATTCACAGCAGAGGTGTTGAATTATTTTTGGACTCCCCTGCCCCACAGACTAGGCAGAGGAGAGAACCACAGCATCTGAATTCTTGTTAAACCTTATAGGCCTAAATTCCTGTGTGGTTGCAATTTCAGTGAATTTGGTAACAGTACTTGCATTGGGAAGCATCTAGTCAGGATGAATTAATGTGTATCGTTATCAGAAAACAAGACAAACCCAGTTATCCTGGTAGTTGGCATCATTGCAGAGACATGGAAATGCTGATTTGGGATATATCCAGATCATCCCAGAAAAAAAAAAAAGTCCCATGCTGTTGTTAGGAGCTTTTCTTTGCATAGGAAGTAACATAGGTTAAAATGAAATTTTCTGACAATCCCAAATCTACCTAAACAAATCCCACATTCCCTGGGGATAATCAGCACATGAACAACATATACCGGATAAGCATTTTAAAAAAGGAGGGCTTTCTGCAACACTTTTTTAAATGGACCCATCTCCTCCCACTTATCTTCTCCAGATCTGGCTTTGAAATTATTTACAGTACTTTGTGAACTTGTAATCATCTCAGAGATAATAAAGTATCTTAGCTTTAAAAGGAAGGTGAAATTCCATTACTTTTTGTGATGCAAATATTTTGAAATAGGGAAGACATCCCCTGTTAGCCTTTCAAAGCAGATCACGACATGTAATTACAGTAATTTTACTGCAGAGCTACAAATACAAGCATAAGGATGGCATGTGGGCAGTCCTGCATGGCTAACAAAGGATGAAAAATTTGTAGATTCTCAATCTCCAAGCAGGATCAGCTCCAGCCCTGGATACAGCAGCAACTATCAGATACGTGACAAAAAAAGATTTCAAATAGTCTTCTAGATTTTTTTTTTTCAGAAGGTATAATTACCAGCCTCCCACCCAGTTAGGAAATTCTGCCCTGTTCTTCATCTGAAACTGCCTGGAACCATCTTTCAGGCACATTTGTGAGTAGTCCAAGAGATTCACCCTGGTTTCAAATTTCTGTATGCAAGTATCTATACTCAGAGCTTGAGCTACGTTTCAGCTTTTTGTCAGTGAGCTGAGTAAGCTGAGCTGCTTAAGTTTCAAATCATGACTTATTTTCTAGTCCCTGGAGGTTACTTTCTTTTGAACTCTCTCCCCCTCCGCTGTCCTGATTATTTCTATGTATTTTCTGAGGTGTGGATGAAAAACCATAAACAGTCAGAGCAAAGGTGTATCTAGCCTAGTGCCCTGCCTCCCACATACGACACAACAATGTTAATAACAGTGAAAAGAACGTGATGCTTTCTTCCCTGCCACCTGGTCTAGCATTCGAGTGGAGTTCATTCTGCTACACGACTCTTAGCCTGAACTTGGATCGCTTCCCATTTTCTGCTTGACATTCCTGGTTTTATGGATCCAGGGATCACCTTCCCATATTTCTTGCCCTTGCAGTGCCTCAGAAGCTTATGTTGACCCACTGCCTATGACCCAATGCCTGTGAATTTTTTTTGTAAGTCCTCCATGGAGCTTCACTTTTCCAAGACAGCTCACTTGCTCTAGCAAACAAAACGCACAGTCTGATGGAGTGAGTACACATCCTTCAATCTAGGCTGTTGTCCTTGCCTCTCAAGTCCTGATCTGGAAAGCTGCCATCTCCTGAACAAAGATGTCAGTTTTCTTCCAGAAAGAAACATTCTGCACTCCCATTTTCCAAGTTAAAAAGTGCAGAAGGTGAGATATTAATATTTGACTTCAGACCACTTCCAAGCCTACCTGCTTTTCACCTTCCATTTGGAGAGTAAGCCTTGCCTGCTTTCCACAGATTTTAGTACAATGTAATCTGGCCTACTGTAACATGCTTGCAGAAATGTGACCTGAAAGCTTTCAATGATAGAGGAGTTCTAAAAAGTGTGAGAGCTACTTACATTAAATAAAATGTAATTAAATATAGAGTTGTCTCCTGGGCTTTTTGAGACCATCTACAGAGAAGGCTTAAAATCTAAACCTAGCATTGAGTGTCGGTAAAAGAAAACTGAGATTGCCGTATAATACTATGATCAATCTAGGTGTTAGAGCATTAAAAGTTAGAGCAGCATTATAGAGGAAGGAATGAGTTGTCAGTACTGCGACCACATTTCATTCCTAGGACCTCTAAATGAATGTGAGAGAAATTCACATACACTTCTGCAGTTGTGCAGGTGTTTTCACACCACCACCCATTTTGATATGCACAAACACCTACCTTTTCACATCTCCCTGCCCCATTCCTGCTCTCCTTCATGCATTCTTACCCCTGCATCCTGGGTCTGCTCTTCAGCATCACAGGCAGAGGCAAGCACATTCCAGTTTCCTTTACCCACATGCCAGACCTATGCCCTCACCCACACGTATGTATTCCCGTCAGTGCATACACACCAGGCCCAGCACTAGCACATGGCACCACTTAGAATTCTATCCTGGAGACAGGGCAAGACACAAAGGGTCCCTGTTGTCTTGGCATTCAAAGTGTCTGTGTCCTTTTGAGGGGGAACTTCAGCAAAATACCTTTTGCAGTTTGCTGGGCTTTAGGAGCCACCAGTGAGATGAGTATAGGTCTGAGCTGCTCTTTCCCAAATTGAGTGGTTGTGATGGATTATATTTATACCTCCACTGTTCCAGCCTTTTACAAACCATCCCACACATCTCTTATATTAGAAGGCTTCAACCTAATATTTTTTGAGCTGGGCATATGGGACCATGATTATATAATCTTTATTTGTTTTTCTCCATTCACTCTCACTCCTCCATTCTTCTCTCTCCTTGTCATTATCATTTAAGGATCCACTAAAATATTACACAGTGGGTTTTACTCCTTACTGTCTTTTTTTCCCCCTTGTTGGCAGATGCTTACCCCAATTCTGAAGTGATCTATGTGTGGACTAACAGCACCACGACGTCTGTGGTGGTGGCCGAAGATGGCTCACGACTTAACCAGTACCACCTGATGGGACAAACTGTGGGCACGGAAAACATCAGTACCAGTACAGGTAGCGGGAATATTTCCATCCCAGGGTTGCTGATGGCTGGAGCAGGAGGGGAGATTCACAGGCTCTGATTATTTTGCAATAAGGCTGGCGAAGCACCTGTGGGACGTGGAGTGCTAGGGAGATCCTGCGCAGGTTCATGGCTACTGAGCAGAGGCATTGAAACACTGAGAAGGTTAAATGCTAGCTCTTAGGTACATTGCAAGGCTGCGGCTGAAGATACATCCCAGCTCCTGGCATTTACAGGAGTGCCAGAGAAGCCTCACGCAGTCTCTTGGCGATCGCCCTCGCTGAGGCTGCCAGCGCAGTTGCCGGCTTATTTCCCGTGGGAGGAAGCACCCTGGGAGGCAAACACCACCCACGCATTTGATCCCTTTCAATCATCGCTTTAAAATGATTGCTTGATGGAAGCACGTGGGGGGGCTGTGGGGCGGGAGCATGGCCCGGCTCTGCAGCGTGTCCGGGGGACGGCGTAGCCGGAGAGGAGGAGGTGCAAACCCCGAGGATTCCCGTTCCCTCCCGGGCTGGAAGCGGAGGCGCCAGATGTGGCAGCATTAGGGAGGCAAAGAAGCTTTAATCCCAGGCTGGGCATCCACGTGAGGCATGCCCCACTGCTTCTTAAGGCTCCCACGCAAGGGCAGCCCTGGGTGTGCATTGGTGGGGGGGGTCCCGGGGAGGTCGAGGCCGGGACAAGGGATCACGTGCACTCAGTAGGATGGGGGCTTAACCAGGTTACACAATGCACTCGGCTGGAGAGCATTAGTGGCGTCCAGCGAAGGGAGGGGGAAGCGGTGGAAATGGAGAAAAGGGGGATTTCCACTGCTGGTGGTTGTAAGGGGCTTGGGTTGGGGAAAGGGGCAGCCTGTGGCAAAGTGCCTAGGAACAATTCCTGCAGGCAAAGCCCACCAGAGTCTGCTGGTGATATGCTGTGTCCCTGTTGAAAAATGATGGGCAGAGTTGTAGAAGACAAAGTACAAACTATAGATTAAATTAGGAACCTTTTACTCTCTGTAGGAATAGAAAATTTAGGAGACACGAAAACAGGTACATGTACACTTGCGCACAAAGTTAGTTGGACTGAAACATAAAGATGCATAAAACTTTGTGCTCCAACTGGCAAATAAAGAGGGGACATCTGAGCTTGCCACTTGTGCTCCAGAAAGGACACGAAGTGAGGGAAGGCTTGCCTTGGGCAGCCGCTAAATTTGACTGCCATCTCCATCCCACAGACATCCGCCCCCTCCCTTGCCCATTTCAGGAGACACAAAACTGGTGCTAAAGCCAAGATTCATAAAGTCAAGAGAAACATATAAGCAGAGTGGTCATTTTTGCAGAAAAAGAATGAGTACACTATCGCCCATTAAAGAGTAAAGACACTTTTTTCCTTACCAGTTCACCATCATAGCTGCGTTGTTTTCTGCAATGAATGGCAGCTCCCCTCTCGCCTTCATTGTTGTCGAGAAAAAGATCCACAGGATGTAGTGGAGCATCTCCTACAACCTCGTCCTGCTCCTCAGAGCAAGAAAACCATCCAGCCCAGGCAGTGAGTGCTCCAGCGTGTCAGCTCCAGGCCACTTCCTGCCGCTTTGCCTGTGAAAGCTTCTTGTACTCCTCAGCCCAAGGAAACACTCCAGACAAATCCCAAAGTTTCTGCACAGTAAACACCTCCCTCACGTATTTAAGATTTATGCTAATAAATGCTGTGTTTCCAACGTCAAGATTTTATATTCATGTCCTAGGTTACATCTGGGCTGGCTGGATTCTGATTGCAGGGTGGATCACAAAGAGCAGGACACAGATTGTAACCGAGGATTAGCAAAATACAAAAATCCGATTTTGCACAGGGAAAGCATCAGTCAACGATGGATTTTCTGGACTTCATCAAGCTCGTAGGAGGCCAGTAATCAGCATTACTTACGAATGGCCATCGAAGGCATTTCTTCCTTCTATTGAATTGTTGAAAGTGAAAAGGAAAAACCGAATAGCTATTGCATAATCCTAGTGCTTGGATATTTTGTGGCTTTTATGACACACAAGTCAAACTACATAGCCCTTGCAGTTGCATAGACAAAATGTTTGAGTATGTCATAGGTCATCTATGCCCTTATTTCTAGCAGTCTTTATTTAAACGGGAAGTGCCAGAACTATACTGGTTCCTTGGGATTCTGCTGATTTGTCGGCAAGCTGCTCTTTGGCTGGCTTCTCAGAAAAAAAAAAAATAAATAAACCCTGGCATTCCTAGTTCTCTAACCAATCTTGAAATTTGGAACATTTTAGCCATGGCACAGAAAACAGCTCTGTCATATGCCACCTGTTTTTTTGGTTGTTTGTTTTTTTGTTTTTTGAGTTTTTTTTGTGGTAACATCCCCAAATGTTATTCACCTGAAAGACATTTGACTACTCACAGTGCTTCCAACAGACCCAACATCTGTTATGTCCTGGTGGTAAAAGTGCTGAAAACAATCAGATACGAGATTTGAGTCCAAGCGGATCTTGCTGCTTTCCACAAATGGTTGCCCAGTTATGTTCCCCATACCCAGAATCTCTCATAGCTAACTTAGGATCGGCAGTAGCACAAAGCGAAACATAAACCCACTCTTTTGTATACTGCCAGCTGGAGCCTGAGCTCTGTAATATCCAAAGCCTAAATAATAAAAGAATCATTCAGTTCTTCATTTTGAACCAAATAATTCTGACGTTTTCTTGAGATGAATATTTCCCCAGTATTACTATAAAAGGGAACATACATTTTTTATGGGCCAAAATATTCTGCCCAAAATGTGGGCATAATCAGGGAGGTGTGTCATGTACCTAATGTCAGGCTCTTGCCAGAACAGCCGCTGATAGAACCTGGTCCAGGTATATCCAGTAAACAAACAAGCCTGGGGGCTGGTCTAGTCTGCTTAAAGTACTCAATTGAATCTCAGCATAATGGCAATGGGATAATGTGTGTAAGATCCTGGAAAATCTGTAAGCGTGATCTCCAGAATCTCCCATCAACTAGATACCAAAAAAAAAAAATACTGTAGCAGCTTTTAAAGCACAAAAAAACCCCTCAAGAGCCGCAGCACAGTAGCACAGCTCCGTCAAGAAGTGCAGCCCTTTCTGCTCTAGGGCTTTTCATTAGTACTAGATTTGTTTACTAACAATAATTTGTTTTCTGCAGTGATGAGTGGACCCCATCAGGAACAGGATTCTCTTTTAAGGGCTACATAAACCTATAACAAAAATTAGCTCTTGCTCAAGAAAGCTTATGGTCTAAGGATAAACAGTGGCCTTACAGAAGTAAAAGGGAGCTTTGCCGCTCCAACAGAGCCAGTATCTTGTTCTATAAACAAAAGGCCAACTCAGG
The DNA here is from genome assembly GCA_013400675.1 of Oxylabes madagascariensis. Classification (NCBI taxonomy): domain Eukaryota; kingdom Metazoa; phylum Chordata; class Aves; order Passeriformes; family Timaliidae; genus Oxylabes; species Oxylabes madagascariensis. The sequence continues at coordinate 114,233 of VYZR01126376.1, forward strand.
CAGCTTTTAGCTTTACTTTAAGCAGCAGTCCCCGGGCATTAAAAACCAAGCTGTGGGGTTTTCTTAAGCCCTCAGTCTACTGGAGGAAGTATTCCTAGTATAGACATCTTTGAAAGGGACGGCATGGGAAATCAAAGAATGTATCAGCTGGGAGAAAAGCAAGTACAAAATCAAGATGCTGTGATTATTTCAGTGGAGACAAGAGTTTTGATAGGGTAAAGAAAATGGTAAGGTAAAAATCAGCTGTGGAGGGCCATCAGAATACAGGCACTTATTTTCTGTGTTTTAAAAATGAAAAAAGAGGGTCCTGTTGCTCTTCTGAAGCTGTGTAGACTTTTTTTTAATTCCAGCTCTGAGAGACTACTGTCAAAATCAGTAATGCGCATTGTCACTCGGTAGTGAGCAGGGAAGCTGTGACTCAAACACATTCCAGTGCAGTAGCAACTGAGAAACAGTCTCTCTGCCTGAGATTACAGGCAGGCAGACCCTGCTGCAAATACTCCTTAATAAAGAGCAAGTGGGGTTCCTCCTGAGACCATTGCATGTTCAGCCTCCCTGGTTCAAAATTACACTAAATGGAAGGGAATTAAGCTTTTCTTCACAGGGGTTTTCTCCCCAGTTTCACAGCATTCCATGTCCATTTCCACATCACTCTTCAAGGAACCATTTTACCAGAAAATCGGAAGACATAAAGATTGAGGCAGGATGTCAGTTAAGGTATTTCTGTGTTATTTCACTTTCTGTCTAAAATCCTCAGCATGAACAAGGTCTGTAAACTTGATGCAGAATAGCAGAGCTCCTGTAGCATAGTGTATGAGTGCAGCTATACCTGCAAAAACCCTTTCACTGTAAACCTGTTCTCTGCTAATTAACCATATTGTCAGTTAGAAGTAATCTGCCAAATCTAATAGCTTAGTAATGATGGCCACAGCTCAACTCAAGATATTCACTCAAGGCAGAATCAGTCTGTTGGATATTCTCCTTTTGTCGATGTTCTGTAGGGACTAACAGTCAAATCTTGCAACAGAGATTATAGCTATAGTTGTTCTTGAAGGACAATATATATTTCAAAACAAGCATCACTCTGATTCATCAGTACCCAACTGAATGATGCACGCTTTTAAATTACTTCGATTCAGTGAAGAACTGTTAGGGCTTGAAGGGATGGATTTTTATTCTTTTTACTCTTACATTTTGTTTTTACTGTTACTATTGCTAAGTAAATAGTAGCATGCTTTTAGCTAGCAAGATTTTGGATTTGGGGAGCAGTTACCATCATGAATAACCTTCAGCAACAACTACATGGTTTTCCAGAAGTACTCTGAAAGAACCAGGGAGCAGTTACCACCAGGAATAGCCCTCATCGTTTTCCAGGAACAATCTGAAAGAACTGGTTAAGGTTTGATTTTTTCTGAAACATTAAGGAAGGTGACAGCTGCTCTGTCGATTTTTGAGTGCATTTATTTAGGCATTTATTGAAATTCAGAGGAGCTGATAAAAGGCATATTAAGGCAATGCTGTGAATTTGGCATACGTAAAAGAAATGGAATTTAGCACTGCTGTGGCAGCTTTTAGGGAACTCTGCATGCAGGCAGTACAATATTCACTGCACAGGTGAACAAGACAGGGCACAATATCTATACAGAAACCGACAATCTTTTGAAGGGCTAAAGTGTACCGAATTCTAGGAACACTGCATGCATTAGAGGGATTTTTTTTTTTCCTGGACAGGCAATCTTTAGGGATTGGGTACTCAGATTAATAAGACATCCCGGGATCCATATGCAAAGTGGCAGTTCTCGCAAAGATGCTGGGACTGGCAGTCCCTAAAATGTAGTGCAGAAGGAGTGTCTGGACCAATTTTCATTCTTGAAAACTGATGGCTTGGCCATAGCAGTTTCCCTAATGAGGTTAAATCCTGCTGCTAAATCAGGTTTCTGTGAGTCGAGGGCCTTAATTGTTACAATGCTGCAGGATTTTGTAGGACTGAGTAAAAACCAGACAGTATTGAGCCAGTGCCAGCAAACTAGATTTTTAAGCCTGTGAACATCACAAAATTACAGGTGCATAGGAGGATTGCAGCTTTTCAGTGTAATAGGAATAGCAGTCATTGTATTCTGCTTTGGAGACTGAATGTGAAGACTGTGAGGATCTAGCAGCACCTCTGTCTTAAGTCTTGGTTTTCCACAGTGCAGAAATCCATCCAATTTTTCATGAAATTAAGAATGGCTGAGTGGTATCCTCAAATGGGGGGTTGGAACTGGCCTCGTTCAGTCCCTAAATCAATAAGCTTTCCTTATTTTGCTCAAATGCACATTTTTCTTCTTCTAGGTGAATATACTATTATGACAGCCCATTTTCATCTGAAAAGAAAAATTGGTTATTTTGTCATCCAAACATACCTTCCTTGCATTATGACTGTGATCTTATCACAGGTGTCATTTTGGCTAAACAGAGAATCTGTCCCTGCTAGAACTGTCTTTGGTGAGTATCCCACTTTCTCCTAGAACACAGATAGGATCTTTGTGGTTTGCAGAAGTGATTTGCTGTAACAAAACCACAGTTCACTACTGTTTATTTCTGCTTGAGGTGTTGTAAACGTTTTCTCATTCTCTTCTGTTTTAAATTCAAAATCAATCTAAAAGCCCTGTCTGGGCTGTTTTTGTGAAGTTATGACAGAACTTGGCCAATCAATTATGTTAAAATGAAGGACAGAAGAATCAGATTAGTGTGATTTGTGTTGGGTTTTTTCCACGTGGGTGGATACTGGATGTTTTAGAAAAAAAGACATACGGATTGTCATATTTAATACATACCCTAGCTAAGCATTTGTAGCAGATATCATTTCAAGACATTTTGTTTATCTTTTTTGTAGGGTGTTCATCTGGGAAAACCATATAGAGGTTAATTAGTGACAATTATCTCTATTACCATCAAACAAATTAATAGGACTTTGCATTTAGAAAAATGTATATTTAGTAAAGAAATTGTTATAGAAAAAACCTTTGAGGTGTCATTAAATTACTTGGTTTACCCCTAGAAGATTGCAGAAAATAAGCACTTTCTCAAACGAAGGTTGATGAAATACAAGATTTTTACTAGATGAAAAACAAGGGGAGTGGGAACAGTTTATTAAGTAAAACTTTGTTCAGCTATTTTAAAGGAGTCACTCTTCTGTACCAGCCTCCTGAAGTCAGTTGGCAGCTTTGTTCAAAAATCAGCTCAGGAAATTGCATGGAGAGAATACAGGTAGTAGCATCAGTTTGCTGACTGATTCTAGGTTTACAAAGCTATAACTGAGAGTTAAGTTTTTTGCTCTTGGGGAAATCTTCCCACAGATGAAAGCAGTGGCTGTTTTGTCATTTACTGTCTTATGGGAAGGAAGGAGCTACAGTCAGGAAAACCAGTAACAGTCAACAATTTTAAGCATTTAATCTCTGTATAAGAAAACAAAATAAATAATCCCACTTCATTCTGACAGTTATAAACCCTGGGCTTGTGTTACCCTAAAAATCTTTTTTTAAATAATGACTAACCAGAACTTCAGAGAATAAAACATCTGAGGGTGAAGGCTTTCATTTTTTTTCTTATTCTTTCAAGACGTGATATGCAAACACTGATTGACTTCATTTGGCCTTCATAGGTATCCTGCTGAATTGGGATAGATATCCTGCTCATAACTCATTCGGGATCCCATAAGGGTTAGCAAACTGATCTCTGACTCTTATTTTTTTTCTTTGCAGGAGTAACAACAGTCCTCACCATGACCACCTTAAGTATCAGTGCCCGTAACTCTTTGCCAAAAGTGGCCTACGCTACTGCAATGGATTGGTTTATAGCTGTTTGCTACGCCTTTGTATTTTCGGCATTGATTGAATTTGCAACAGTCAACTATTTCACCAAGAGGAGTTGGGCTTGGGATGGCAAAAAAGCCCAGGAAGCTGCAAAATTCAAGGTGCTTAACTTACGTTTTTTAAATACCTAAAATAAAAAGCAGGTATTCAGTATAGCTTAAAAAACTGAATGGTCAATTTTTAGCTTCTTTGTGAAAAAGGTACTTAATTACCTCATGACATACTTGTACCTTCCTGTAGAGGAAAATTTGCAAGGAAACATGGTGTCTTCCCTTCACAAATATAGACTACCAGTATCTGTCTTCTGTATGAAGAGGACCGTTTACAGAAGCACATTGGGCATTGAGTACACAGGGCATGGGATTTCAGTCATCAAACTTCTGATGACAGCGGACATACACCATGAAACATATCTCTGCAGAGCACTCTCTGTGTGCTGTCCTAAATAAATAACAAAGCTCACATTGAGCTCCATCAGTCGGGGTCCCACCACAGTAAAAAAAGCAACCAAAGACTGTTTGTGTGTAAACACAAACTTTTGAGTTTCATGCTGAAATGTAACTTTTGGGATAGGACAGACTCTTAGTAAATCATCTCCTAGAGAGCTCATACCCACAGGCATCCCAAAAGAGCCTTACAAAGAGGCCAAGCTGGCAGGGACAATGAGCCCTTCCCCACACTCTTTGCAGCAGCTGGAGAAATGAGGGTCACATCTTGTCAGCTGTCCATGGGTCAGCACCCTGTTCAGATGAAAGACCACCTCTCACTGACAAAAGAAGCTGCTAATGCACATGCCAGGTGGGATGTGGGCCCAGCCTGTGAGTCTCAGCTTTCTCCCATCAGGGAAAGTCACACTTGAGTAAGGGCTGCAAAATCAAGGCAGAAACATCTGTTTGATAGTTGAAGTCAGAATAGCCAACAGGCATTAATGGGAGTGCTTGATTATGGTGCTCGGCTTTTTGGGCCAGTATCTTGAGAATGTTTCCACTTTCTGTTCTTGTGGTGTAACGTTTTGTTCTTTACACTGCAGAAAAAAGAGCGTAACTTACTGGGAAATAAACCATCTAATACCTACACCACTGGGAAGATGACTCCTGCACCAAACATGCCAAAGGACTCAGCCCCATCTGTCATCTCAAACACTACACCTGCTCCAGTGAAGCCTGCAGAAGAAAAGCCTGCTGAAAGCAAAAAGACTTACAACAGCATCAGTAAGATTGACAAAATGTCACGGATAATTTTTCCTGTGCTTTTTGGAACTTTTAACTTAGTTTACTGGGCCACATATTTGAATAGGGAGCCTGTTATTAAAGGTGCCAATTCTCCAAAATAAACTGAAGTACTCTGGAGCCACATGTGAGCCATACTTAAAAAGCAGATGCTACCAAGGAAAATTTGAGATCCAGATGACTTTCTACATTTGGGCAATATTCTTCAGGAAGTTTTTTGCATGTTTAATAATATGTACAAATAATATTGCCTTGATTGTTTCTACATGTAACCTCAGATGTTTTGGAGACAATTATATAACTTACAGCAATGGATCTTTATGAAAGATCAGAAGACATTGAACATGGCTTCTTTGCTGCTGAGTATCTTGCATTGATAGTTTACAAATAAAATAAGTTATATTTTTTAACTGTTCAAGTGTACTACATATCGTGGGTTTTATACTTCAGATGTACAGTCATACAAATATGGGCTTAACCTATATTTTACAGAAGAGCTCCACTATTGTCATCTGACAAGTTATTGAGTAACACCAGTTGTAAATGTGCCAAATTATTAAGTGTAGGGCTATGTTTGAGCACCTTTACAAGCTACAGGTAGTGCATTACTCCACAGACAAAACTGTTCAGCCCAATTTTCATTGGAAGTTTAATAGAATGCAGTAAATCCTAATGGGACTATGATGATTTTCACTGTTTGAGACTCTAGTTTGCAGTGAAATAACATAGGAAGCAGGATGCTACTTATGTAAATAAAGATGACCGAATCTTGCCCTTAAATGAAAATATGAAGTTTGTTTGGATTTTGCATTCCAAGGAATTCTCTCTAATGATTCTCAGTATTTATTCCAAAAATTAAGAATTATGTTGCATGAAATTAACATAGATTAGGAACACACTCGTGCAAATAAAACTTCTAACAACAGCAGTAGACATTTTTATCAGGGTAAAGTAAATTATGTTTGGACATTTTTCCAAAAAGAAGACTGTGTTATGTTAGCAGAGATTAGCAGAAAAGAATTACAGTAATTCTGCAATAATTATTACTTGTTTCCCACTGCAAAAACCAAGCAGCCAACACTAGGAAGTATGATCAGAAAAAAAGATGTGCTTCATGACAGCAAGGTGTTTCAGTGACTATATTGACAGAAAGGTCTTTGTACTGTCCATCTGAAACTTTTCTATAAAACGCCTTGCTGCTGACAATGTGTTTTGCTTTCACAATGAATGAGAAAATGCCGTCTGAGTTTTCAGCTCTTTCCTCCTTGGCATCCTTTAATTGTTCCAGAAGCTTTTGTAATTAAATCTTAATGTTTAAATAAAAAATGCATTCAACATTTGATTGCCAAATGTCATTTTTCGTTATCCTTTTAGAAAGACAAAAGAGGACACCAGAGAAGCTGAAGAATTAACTGGAAAGCACACATGCACACACTCGATCACATGTGCACACAACATATCCTCCCTGTTGCCCAGAAAGGGATGTGTCTTGAGTGAACACAGTGAATCAAGCTGTTGCAGAATTAGGTGCTAGCTTGCTATGGAGCAGCAATCCCATGATCTTTTGGGGACAGAGTGGAGAGTTCATGCTTTACCTTGAGATGAGGGTGTGGTCTGGGACTGGGGAGTTGTCTGGCTTCTTTTGTGTCTTGTCTTCGACCTTTTCATTCCTAAAAATTGCCAAGAAAAATTCTCATGCATCTATTGTTTTTTGAAGCTTTTTGTTTGATGCTGTAGAATGAGAAATACATAAATTCTTGAGGGCAATAGAGAAGCCATGGGACTGAGTAAGTGACTGGATGCTGATAAACAGGAGCAAGGGAGGGGGTACACCCATCTATTCAGTGCTAGCCTGAGCTGAGGTGAGGTTGTGGATCTCTGTTTTCATGTAGCCTGCCTGTGTGTCTTTGAGCAGCCACACAGCTCCTTTGTTCATCATCCCCTTGGGGGATCCCTTTGGCCCTTCATGGATCAAAAACCATGAAAAATTGCAGTGCTTACTGGAAGACAAAACTTTATAATATAAAGTCCCTTGGCTATTTCTTCAGGTGAGAAACTTGAAGAATTACATGACTGAGTTTTCTGAATGAGAAACTCAGAGCCATCTTTGACTAGCATCTTCTCCAGGACAGTTCTGGAGTCTGCCCCTGAGAGTTTCTCTACTTTATTTCCTTACACCCAAGTCTGACTCTTACTCTGTATTACAGCATTATTTCCTGGTCTCCACTGCAGAACTCAATGAAAGGATCTGTAAATCTGATCTATTTTACTTACGTGGAAGTCGTCTTCAACAAATATGGGTCTACTGTAGCATGAACACTAGTGTTCCATAGTTTGGAAGATACTTCAATTAACTAATATATTCCAGGCTGGAATACTTAAATGCTATTGCCTTGCATTGTGTACTACCTCACAAATCTCTCCACAGTCAGTGGAACTGTTTTGTGGGAGATCACTACTCACCGAGCTGGTATTTGAACTGTGGGAGATGGGAGCACTTCCCAGGTCCTGGCTCAACCAAAACACCTTGGCCTTGTCCAGGCTGGGGTGGTATCTGGATGTGAGTCAACCTCTTCTGATATCCCCTGGAAGTAGCTTGGGCTTTCAGGAATGGAGTGAGATGTGTCACTGTCCCCAGAACAGGCGAACTAGGACCCCGCAGGACACCACTACTTCATAGCTTAGTCATGGCCAAAGGGAGTAAAAGGAATAAATAGGAATTGCTTCTCAGTGATTTTTTTCATGTATGCTTTCATGAAAAAAATAGTTGAGAAGTGAATTACAATTCAGCACTGTAGGGGAAGTGTGTGCAGGCTGCTGCCAAATTTCCTTCCTTGCACCCATTAAGAATGAAAGAACAAGTCAAATACAATGGAAGAGATTTTTAATTTTTGATATTTGAGTTGGGCCATCTTACTTCAAGGGTGAATTTAAGCAACAATGTATTTTCTAAAGCTGAATGCTCGTCTGTTATCTTGAGTTGTGTTCTGCTTTTTTTCTAAATGGAATGTTCCCTCTGTGGAACAACTGAACATATTTATACAAAACTGAGGAAGTAATGATTTTATGAAATAATCCCATCTTTCAAAAAATCTTGCTCAACATATAAATTAAACTTTGAAGAAAAATGAATGAAACTGCTTTGCTCTTCATTTTATGCAGAGAAGATGAATGTAGCACTTGTAGATTTTTTAAATCTAGAGAAAAAGTTGTTTGTAATAAAGATGTATTTCCCTAATACCCTTGCTGCTCAGATTGGAATTGACACTGAAATGATAACATTTCTTGAATCCTTTCTGACCTCTTATGTTTTTATGTCACTACAAATACTTAAGTATGGTCATTGCATGGTAACTCTCAGATGACATCCTCACTTTACTAATTTTGCATCTTCCACTATGTTATGATAGACGTTTGTTCAATTTTGAAAAGACAGAAAGATTGGAAATTAGATTTTATGAAGCCCAAAGGACTTCTGAAGGACCTTCCAAAGATTACCCCTAATTTAGACTCAAGTGCAAGTGTCCCATTCTGTAAGGCATTATTTCCTTTTCAGTGCCATCCTCAAAAGCAATTAGCACTTCTCACAGTCATAATGTCTTAAAAGTTGCTGCTTAAATAAGTCCCTGGCTAAAAGCAAAGTAAAAAGGAAGAATATTGATTGAAGATATCAACTAATTTCAGTTAGATGAATTTGGAGAGCTTTTGAGAAATCTTGATAGATTGCAATGGACTGGACCAACAATGATAGGCTGGATCTGTAGGTAGGAAAATTACTGCACACAGGGCAACCCTCCACTATAACTTAATGCATATGTGATAATAGATGTTGGAACCAGCCACCCCAGAGAGTTTTGGCCTCAGTGGATCTGGGCTCAGTTCTTCATCCTTTCTGTGCTTCTCATGGTATGTTTCACTGGGGTGCCAGGAAAAACCTCCAGTAAGGCTCTCCTTCAATGCTGAATCTCAGAGGACTTAGGTGCCCAAACTGTTCAGTGCTTGAGATGGGGCTCCCAGTTCTAGCAAGTGAGGGATTTGATCCATGAGTCCCATTCCTTCCTCGGCATTTCCCCCCTTATTTATGCTAACTAGCTCCCTGCACAGCTACTTTCAGAGACTCATACTTCCCCACTGCACAAGACATACCACAAAGGTATCCCTCAGGTTGAAAAGATAATTGCCTTCTGTGAAAATGCAATGAAATGTAAGTTAAAATGGGGACACATTTTGTTGTGCTGGAGAATATTACTGAGAATATAAACATTTTACTACCATTCTGTGGCATGATAAAATGTTCTTTTGTTAAAACCTGTGCTGGATAATCATGATCCACACCTGAATATACAATTTGAAAGGCTCAGCAAAGGCAGAGAGTGTGCTTAAACGTAAAAGCATGTGAGTATGAAGAGGAGGAGCAGAAACAACCGAGGCATGAGGTGTAATGAAGAGTGGTGCTAAAGTATCCCTTTGGCAGAAAGAAAACCTTAAAAGACCACCGTTTGTTTTTTCTTGCAGCCTGAGGAGAAGGAATCAAAAAATCAATGAACCGTATTGCTCTGATCGAGCCTTGGGGATTTATGACACTCTGCAAGGAAAGAGGGGACACTGTGAGGGTCTTTCTCGAGGCGTGAGTGGCTCGATGGCCACATAAAGCTCCGGTCACGGCGCACGGTCACGGCGCAGGGGTAACCGAGCGCTCTGCCGCCAGCTGGAGGCAGAGCGGGGGACCCAGCCCGATCCCTGGCGCTTCCCGCCGCCGCCGCCAGAGGATCCCGTCACCGCGGCAGGATGCGGTGAGGGCGGGATGGGGCTGGCGGGCGGGGAAGAGGCGGAGCGGCGCCCGACGGAGCCGCCGCGGCGGGGAAGCCACCCCCGGCTCCCTCCGCTCCCGCCAGGAGTCCCCGCACGGCAGGGCCGCCGAGAGCGGGGATGCTGGACCTGCTCTCGCCATTTCTCTTCGTAAATCGCCGCCGGGGTCTTCTTCTCCGGGTCTTTCTGCCACCTACTATCCGGCTCACTCCTGCCGCCCACCCGGGAGGTGGCAGAGGCAGGGCAGCCCCCAGCCGCCCCGTTCCGCTGGCGGCACAGCGAGCTCCCCCGGCCCGGGCGCCGCAGCCTTCTCCGGTGCTGCAGCACCGCCCCAGCTGTTCGCGCTGCTGGGCTCCTCGGCAGAGGTGCCGGGGCCGGGCTAGGCTTTTCTTTATTCAGATTGAGTGTCTGTGTGAATACACACTTTTTTCTATATGGCCAGCGCAGGGGAATCCCCTCCTTGCATGACGGGCGCTTCCCGTCCTTGCTTTCCAAACGCGCGGGCGCCGCGAGCCGGGACGTGGGAGCCGCGCCCCGGGAGCCCTAAATGACGTTTGCATGAGCAGCAGCAGTCCTCGGGAAACCTTCGGTGCCTGCGGACCGTGGCGGTGCGGCGGGTCCGGGGCCCGTGCCGCCGGGACCCCCGGCCCTGGCGGGACTTCCTCGGGTCGCGGGCAGGCGGCGGCTCCCGGCTCGCCCCGTCCGCCTCGCAGCGCCGGTGCGCCCGCAAGCTTCACACAGCGGATCGGCGTGCTGCCTGACCGCCAGCACAGCTATTCCTGCTGGAATCTGGGCAACCCCCGAGGATTCGCCGTCCGTTCCCTTCCTCATTTTCTCAGGGCAGCTGGCGGCCCGGCTTCCACCCGCATTTCTCGGCTGGTGGCGGAAAAGAGCACAAGCCGTGTAACAAATGGTTATTAGCAATTCACAGTAACTGCAATGAGCCAAAGTAAACACGAAAGAACTGCTGTGTAATCTAGTAAAGAGGCGTTTAGGTTGGAAATAAAAAACCCAACAAAACCAGAAAGGTTGAAAGAAAACCCCTAAAGTGAATAACTGAGAGTTAATTGCCTGGCTCACGACAGATTTTCCTTAAGCTGGGTCGTTCCTTCAAAAATTAACTTCAGAACAGAACTCCCTACAGCCAGCTCTTCTAGGCATCATGTAGGAGTTATTTTAAAAACAGGATTACATTTTCCAGCAGAATTTTTTTTAAATTAAACAATTAAAAACGACTCCCCCAGAACATACAAGTTGTGCCTAAGGGAGAAGGAAACAAACATTTACACTCCCGAGATTTCTGATCACAGGAAAGCGGTGACTCGTTGTACCTCTGGTAGAGTTTTTTGTTTTCAAATTACAATTACGTAAGTGAAATTTTGTCACTTCCCATTCTGAAGACAAAGGGGAATAGTCCAATTACCCTGATGCTCAGTGCAAAGCTCCACACACCTGAAAAGAACTGAAGTCGCTGAAAACCACATCTATGCTGTTCCTAGTGGAATAGAAAGACAAAAGTTGTCCAAACCCAAACTATTTTTGCCCTGAATATACTTGACTGTTGTCTCATTTCCGAGTCTCACAGCAGAAAAACCTAATTTACCAAAGTTTACAATATACATATAAGTCCATGTAACCTGGTCTACAGGATCGTGTAGACCTCTTTTTTTGCCCCGTGTATACATTTTTCTGCCATACCTTGTGCATATAAATGTGTATCCATGCATTGGTACAGTGCATGCAAACTTCTGCATACATCCACCTAGNCGGGGCCCGGGCTGCTCAGCGCTGTGACCGCCCGGGGGCACGGCCAGCGCAGCCCGGGCAGCGGGAGAGGCCGCGCCGCTGCGCCCGGCAACTGGCTGCCGGCAAAGGGGACGCGCCGCGGCTCCGCGCCTGCTGAACACCTGTCAGCCCGCGGAGCCTGATTTATACCTGGCCTTGGCAGCCTCTCCGCTGGGGATTTCCCCTCCTCGTTCCACTTCTTCTGCTGCTTTTTTTCCCTTTTCCCTCTCGCCTCCCCCCTCCTTTCTCGGAGCCTGTTGGGCAGGGAGCGGGGAGCGTTGTGGAATAGAGTGTTTTCTTCAGGGTATTAAGCTGAGAATACAAAGGAGGAGAGGCTCAGACTTTTACCTCACTGCCTCATTCTCCCTTCCATGTGAACATTCTGCAACGTTTCCTTGGTCCTGCCGCACCTCTCACCTGGCCAGCGCTGTCCGGACCATGTCCGCTAAGCTCCTGCCTGTTTTCTTCCTCCTCTCAGTGTTCCACGCTTGGTAAGTCTGCGCTCCCCTCGCCTCCCTCCAGCCCCTCTCCTCTCTGCACTGGGGCTGGAGGGCTGAAGTCCCGTTTGCCGGAGTTTGCACAATATTCGGCACCCAGGAAGAACAGCGGGCTCTCCCCACCTTCTTCCGCGCCGTGCCGGGGCTCTGTTCCCGAGCACGGCTGACCCCGCTCCCATCCCGGGACCCGCCTGGCTCCGCGGTGCGCCCGGGGCCGCGGCACCGCCGCCATCCCTTCCCGGCCGCGCCTGAAGCCGGAGGTCGCCCGCGAGGGCCCCGTCCTGAGCCGGCCCGGCAGAAAGTTTCCCCCTCGGGCGGCTGCCGACACCCGGTGGGACGGCGGCTGGAGCTGCCCGGGCTCCCCTCGCGGCCCCGGCTTCCCTCCACGCCACCCCCGGGGATCCGCGGGAGGGGCCGGCGTGAGGAGGGAGAAGGTGAGTCTCGGGATGCGTGATGCCCTGCTCCCCGCCTTAGGGCCGGGAAGGGTCTCCCCGGCGGGGAGATCCACTGTTACAGGCCAGAGGGGCACAGCCGGCAGCGTCAGCCCTGACCTTTCAGACTTCGGTCCTTTTGGTTGTCCAGGGCTGTTGTACACCCTCACAGAATAACCCAGGGAAAGGGGTCAGCTCAGCTTCCCCCCGTAGGAACCACCACAAACCAGGCTACAGGCATGTTCAGAGGCCTTCCCCTCTCCTCCCTGGCAGCCTGCCCCACGCCTGAGGGGTGTCTATCTCCTAAATCCCCACAGGAACTGGAGGATGCTTCATGCCAGCCTCCATAGCAAGTGTGGGACCCACCTATTGCAGGAAATAAACCCTTTCCTGACAACGTCTCAGGAGTTTTCTAGACTTCCTCCCTTGCAGTTTATGCACAGTCTCTTCTTTGTCTCCTTACAGAATCAAAACTGACAAAGAGTTGGGGGAAGGCATGTAGCCTTTCTTCCTTCCCAGTTTGAGGCTGGCTTGCCATCACCCTTTAGTTATTTCTCTGAATCGCAGGAATATGATAGGAATTGGCAGTCACCAGTAGGGTTCAAAAGAAAAATGCAACCTCAAGTGTCTTGAAGAAGCTTAACTATGTAGAGGCGAGCAATGGAAGGGAAATAATAACGTCTTTAGGAAGAAAGCAAAAAAGCTTGAAAAATATGTGTCTAGTGTATTAGTCTGATCCACTGTGAAACTTCTCCCACCTCCAATCTCAATCTAGAAGTAAAGTAGGGATTTAAATGGTTTGGAGATACTTTCTAGGAAAGAAGCTGCTAGCATGAGGGGATCTAAAAGGTCTGCCAGTGCTTAGTTGGACTCTTGTTTTAAAAGCAGCCTGAAATAGGAATCATGATACTACCTGAACTCAGTTCTTATTTCCAGGTGCAGTCTGAATGTCTGTGGTAAAGTTGTGGTGGCTCCAGCAGAAAAAGATGTATGATTTGTCCTTCTTTGCTATCAGCAATTCAGCACTACTGCAGAGTTTCAGCTCAGAAATATTAACCATATATGTTCGGAGATGATGCCTCCTCAGAGAACGGTTCTGTAACAGCAGTATTAAAACACAGGGCTTGTCATGAATCTGATGGAAAAAAAATTCTCCCAAAATCCTCTTGAGTTTTTTTAATGTTCATTAGGTGAATTATAAAAAGAAAAAAAATCAAGTTTTTAGAAAATACAGCCCAATCACAGAAAAGTAGTGGTTGTCTATTCAAAATTTTGTCTTAAGTTTTCTCTACTTTTACAACTCAGTTATATCTGAACTCAGAGCTCTCTGCAGAAAATCCTCAGGGTCTAGGTTTAAAAATTATTTTTATATAGAAATTGTGCCTAGAGCAATTGCAAATTGTGAGGTCGTGTTAAGTGATTCGTGGTTAATCCTTAGGGGCATATTGGCCGTAGAGCAGTTTCAGTTTAAAGTTTCATTAAATTCTCAAATAGTGGCCTCCGAGCATTGTGAAGGCTGATGATGGACTGTGATTAAATTTTTATATTTGTATCAGGGTTTTTTTTATGTTTACATAGAGTGTTTATCAAGTCTTCTGGACAGCTGAGGTATTTTAAGACACTAGTGTCATTATGGAGAAAAGGAGATGGAAGTAAAAAAGTTGCACCGATGTGTGTAGCACATCCCATGCGCAGGGCTGGTACCTCTCATTCTCCACTACTTTGCACCTCACATAAGTATTGAGATTTAAGTAAAAATGTTGTAAAATTATATGATATCCCCATGGCAATTGCAGGTGGAAAAAAGACATGATTTGTTCCATAGGTTCTACCACTGAGGTTATCTTTTCTTCTAATAACTTCATCTTAGTCTGTCATAGATTTTCTCCAGTGAGAGGCATCAAACAGTTTCGGTTTCTAAGATACCAAAAGATTCATCTTCAAATCAACATTTTAAAGTCCATGCACAAAAAGCTGCACAAATGAAATTAGTCTTGTGTGAAAATAGCTCTAGCTGTGATTTCTGGCCAAACTGTAGTTTCACCACATTTGCATTAATATGCCCTTAAAATAAACATAATTCACCTATAAAGGAATAAAGTTGCAACTCTTGGTATAGTACTGCTTAAAAAAAAAAAAGTTACTAAAGCTGCAGGGAAATTCAGATTAATTTATACAATGCATTTGTGTGCTTGTGATAATCCATCTCAAATTCAAGGAGTGAGCTCTTAATTCTAAGCCTTGTAATACATTAAACTCTGAAATTCAGGCACTGAGAATATAATAATTTATTAATAGGATAAAATGATCAGGAAGCATTAACAGATCTGAATTTTTAATACTCTTATTAGCCTTTGTGCAAGAGATGAATCAGTTGTCTTGATGTGTTAATAAAGTAATCCTGCAAATGTTCACTCTTCGTGAAAGTACATTGTAAACTAGTCAGAATATGTTCATTAAAATACAGGATATAAAATACTACTCTGATAGCTGTATTATCTCCTAGAGTATAACTTTTTGAAGACACTTCCAGAAGACAACTTCTAAACAATTGTCAATCATGACCTATCCACAAATACTCTGCAATTGTTAATGGGAAAATACTGTTGCACCTCTTGCATCCTGCTGCATCCTGTTGCATCCAATTTCAGTTATGTAAAATAATATCTATTTGTTTCATTTGTTTTGCAGTTCTAGAAAGGTTGAAGAGGATGAATATGAAGATGGAACAGCTAACCAAAAATGGGTTTTAGCTCCAAAAACACAAGACAGAGATGTGACTCTCATACTAAACAAACTGTTGAGAGAGTATGACAAAAAACTGCGGCCAGATATTGGAAGTAAGTACTTCTTTCTGCACAAGTGAGGATAAGCTTCTCCAGGTGCAGAGAATACATGTTACTATATTCTGGAAGTGTGCACAAATATCTGGGGAAGTGTAGATTAAGTTTTTTTGGCTGAAGTTAATTTCCAAGTCAGTATTTTAAAAATGCTAATTCTCACAAGGAAATCTGGTGGTAGCTTAGGGTCCTAAAATCTGGTTGGTTTGTACAGACTTTGTGTAAGGGTATGGAAGGGCTGGTTCTTAAGTATTCAGCAGGTCTTTGGCAGAGGAAGGAACACACCTCTTTTGTCATCCAGTCCATGCTGAAAATCTCACATTCTGAGAAGCAAACAAAACCTCAGCATATTAAAAACAAAAGTAGGACACAGTAAAAGGATGTGCACCTATTCTCTTCAAAAGGTGATCCTCAAAGTTATGTTCCTTAACGCTGAGAAGAAGGCACTGGGATTTGCCTGTGTACAGGGCAACTCCAGAGATGATCTTCCACAGATCAGCAGACATCTCCAAAAGAAATCTTATAGAATCAAAGTGTCTTGTGGTTAGCACTACTACATACAAGAATAAAATTTAAATAAGAGCCAGTAGGTACCTGTATATAACCATCTTGGGCTATTTTATTGTTTTAATTTGTATAGTGAGGTTTCAAAGTAGTTGTGACATTTTGTTTTTGTTTTTGTTTTTCCACCTAAGGTAGTTATGCCTTTTTTTCCTGGTTTGCATCCCTAGAGCATAATGGCTGTAGCGCAACTGCTGCTCAGTTTGTTCACAGTAAGTTTGTATGACAGAAATCAGAGAGAATTTGTCATACTTACTGTACCTTGCATGTGCTTCAGAATGAACTGAGAATGGGGAATACTCAAAACAGTCACCTAATATAATTTGCTTTTCCTAAATATTTGCAGTGATTCCTACCACTGATTAAAAGTGAAATTATTGTTTGCTAATGGCACATGTATTGATACACTTTCTGGGTGATCCCTTTGGATCAGTTTAGAGGGAAGTGAGAGCCATCTGTACATATTCATCGTTACAATTATTAGTGTCTCATAGCTACACAATAATGCAACAGCTGCAGAAAAAAAGGACTATCCTGTGTTATGAAAGAAAGGGTCTGGTTCTTTTTTGTATCTTTTTTTTGTTTTTATCACAAAGTGACATTTATCTCTCTCTACTTAATTTGTCATACTGGACTTAGCTCTTTTTAATATCTGATAGAAGGGTGCTTTAATGCACTTTCCCACCCATATCAACATCTGGAAGACAGTCTCAGACAATTTTTTTTATTTATTTTGTACACTGTGTCTTCAGATCACTGACTTAAGGCAGAGTGAATTACATTATGCTTATGTGGGGCAAAGTAATCACTCAAAATCCCCATGTCAGTTGCCATAAAATCAGTAGAGGTCAAATATACCTTACAGCACTGGGAAGTCATGGTTACCAAAATAATTCCTTTTGTCTCTCCACATTTTATGAATCCTATTTTAGAGAAAGGAGTCAAATTACAAAGATCTTCATATATCAAACAGATTTTACAGTTCTCAACTACATCTATTTCTATCAAGCATCTTGGTCCTGGGCCATTTTTTGTCTTTGATAGCGATCTGGCTATTTCAGAAACTGAGCTGAGTGTTCAAATGCTACAGAAGTTTGTTCATCGCTGCTTCCTCCCCTGGTCCCTCTTTGCACCTCTTCTACCTTTGATGCAGATAAATAATATTGCCCTTTTGAAGTTGCAGACCTGTCACATTTGGCAAGGAGAACACAAGGGGAATGCAAGAGAATCAGGCATTACAGATAACTTCTCTGAATTGCTGGCTGGTACCTCACACACAAGCGCATCTTCCTTTCCATTCTGGGAGCCGGTTATCCTCCAAACAGGGTGGTTGACATGTCCTGGCAACAAAATTGTCTTGCTGCCCTGAAGGTCTAAGTATTAACACAAATACTTTAAAGCATAATACATACCAGGTAAAGCACAAGGACAAAAAGGTAGTGTATCAGGTAACATAGAGCATACAATAAGAAAATGCATGTTTTGGAAATTAATGGAAGCATGGAGTGAACCAATAGAAGAAGCGAGAGGTAATTCTCAGAATCAAGCTGAAGTTCAGCCAATACTGATGGTTAAATCCAGGATTAATATACAGTCACCTACTAAATAGGGCCTTTACATTAGCATGGTACTGCTGGGAAGTAAATTGTCTGACCCACAGGACAGGGACACTCACCATTTCATGTCACACTGCTCTTCACTCAGTTTTTCAATCCTTTATTGCAAATCCACTATTTCTAATAGTGTGTTGCTTTAGCTATGGTCCTGAGGAAATGATCTTTGTTCTGAATGCAGTCAGAAAGGCCAAGGAAATACTTTGCACTTTCTAAGCTTAGGATTGTCAGTTTCAGATCACTTGGGAAGATACTTCTGCAACCAAAAACAATGGAGAGAAGAAGATTGTGGCAAATAAAATGTATCAAAGTGCATGCTGGCACAGGCAGTGACTTCCCTGTGATTTTTCATCCTTCTCAGGGCAAATGATACTTGGCTAGCTCAGGTGTATGAGTCCTACCTGGTACAGGCACATTCTGAGAGCTCTTTTGCCATACTATGGGCACTGACATCATCAGCAATCACATCTCCAGGCCAACACTACAGCCATCAGTGAGTGAACTGTGAACACCCAGCAACCCTCTTTACTTCTCTGTCACCCAAGCACATCTAAACCACTGTAAAGAGTGTGTAGGTCCCTGCCTGGATTTAAGGCTAGGACTTTTTTTTTTTTCCTCATCCTGGCCTATGCTTGGCCTCAGCTTCCACGTAAATAACTGCAGCTCAGATCATAGGCACAATCTACACTCAGCACTTCAGGCATCACCTGCAAGGCTCCAAGCCAGGATTTTTAAGAAGGGGATCGAACAACCTAAATATTAGGCAAAACAGTTGTGAAGGATATTAGCAAAGTGATACCTTAACAGGACCTGTCTCACTAAAAGGGGCCTTTGATCTTTGGAAACAAAGCAGTGTTCTACCAGCAGGGGAATGCCCGACTGCATCCCCTGTGGCCACACACTTGGCACAGTTCTTGTCCCCATGAATACCATGGCTTTTGAGGGTTTTTATTTTATTGGTGGCATCTGGAAAGTTTCCATTATACCACAAAAAATACATGCCATTTTGAATTAAAAAAAAAAAAAAAGAAAGAAAAGCACTTCATACCGAAGCTAATATATACACTGCTAATAGCAGTGTACTGATTAGATCAAAATGAAAAGGGCTTTATGATGTAAAGCATCTTTTCACCTATTTTTTTACTAGCTAAAATTATAGATCTGAGATACTCAGGTCTCTTGTGTGGTATGAAAGGCACCAATCCCAGAAAAAAACTGAACCAATTCAGAACTATGGAAGTCTCAACATCTCTTCCATAGGCAGATATTCTGTGTTTTGTTTCAAAGTCCTTTGAAGTGAAGACATGTGCAATGTACATGCATCATTTTCTACGTGCATTAAGACTTACTGCCCTGCAAGTGTGCTTTTTTCCTCCCATGTCACATTGATTTAAATCCTGAAACTAAGTAGGACCAGG
>VYZR01126377.1:8996-21344 GCA_013400675.1 Oxylabes madagascariensis
AAGCCAACTGTTCCCCATTACAAGTTATCCTCACAGACATCAGGGTGGAATGATTCTCCTCCCATTTTCATGAACAAGTCTGAAGAGGATTTTCATTAAAGTAAATGAGAATAGACTGAGTTAAAATAATTAACATGGAATTATGTAATGTACTGAACAGCAATATTCTCAGAAGAAGGGCAGATGCATTTTGGGAAAGTATGAACTGTTGTATCACAAGTTACTGGAATGCAGGTGGAGATACATGGAAATGCACAGTATCTATATAAAATCACGCCAGATGATTTGATAGTCCTTTTCAAATCTAAGAGTCTAGTAATTGTTTCAGGAGAGTACAGCAAAATGCTCTATTAAAAAGATCAGCTGCTCCATGAGCACACTGATGCTCTCAAGCAGCCAGACTGAGAGCAGGTGAGTACCACACAGCCTGACTGGAGGGTGTGTGCTGTGCACTCTCAAGGGAGGCAGCTCTGCTGGCCCCTCAGACCCCAGGGCTCCTGGGAGCAGACCTGTCTTTTGTAATTCCCATTACACTATCACTTACCTGATGCCAAGCCTCTTAACATTGTCTTGATCCATTTAAACTCTGCCTTACAAAAGTGGTGTTTGAAGAAAAACTGTTTAAAAACAATTCACACAGGACAGATGAATAATGTTGGATTTTAGGCAGTTTTCTCTGCAAACAGGAGTTTAAATTTCTTTTGGTAATAACNACTAGTTCACTATGGGCACAACTTTGTTATCGCACCTGGAGATGCAGCCATTCAGTCCCTTGCTGACAGACCCAAGTTAAAGCCCTCATTCATCCTCAACTGAAGCATTTTGTTCCTCCGTTTTCTAATTCGGTCAAACCTTCGTGATGAAAAGCACACCCAGCAGATGTATTGCCATGAAAATGTTGCTCTAATGAACAGGAAAGACAGTTTCCCAGAAAGAAGATCTCTGAGCAGCCCAATTCACAATTACTCTTCACATCCACAGGCTTTCATGCTAATTATGAGTGACACCTTTAATTATCAGTATTGAAACCCTCAAGAGCCAACAGATCACAGCCTAAATCCGTGATATTGTCAACCCAGAAGGCAGCTCAGCAGTTGGGTTTGGGGGTTTTTGTTTGGTTTTTGTTTTTGTTGGGTTTTTTGTTGGTGGTGGTTGTGGTGGTGGTGTTGTTTTGTTTTGTTTTGTTTTTTGGGTTTTTTTTGAGTCAGTGGCTTGTTTCTCTATGACGCCTTGAGAAAAGGTTTATTTGTGTAATGTCTACAAACCTAAAATAACAGGGAATATTTAAATTGAGGTAGAGGGCAATTTAAAGCCCAGCTAAAACTCCTCTGCTGAAATCGCTAATGGTAGGAGAAATGTGTATTTCCAACACATAATTAGGAAGAGACAAATAGAGGGCGTGGAGTCTTACTATGGAATGTTAATTACAAGCAGATCCTGAATCCCCGGGTTGAGTTCCAGCCAGCTGAGGTCACATATTGAAATGTACTTAGTGATATACTCATTTCTACTTAATTACTTGTGAGACAAAGCAGCCAAAGGATATTTCTTTAGGATGCAGAGGGTAGCTCTGAGAAGGATTGATAAATGTAAAAGATACATAAAGCAATATCAGTCCACCNAACAAACTGTTTTGGTTGCCCTCAGACACACATTATCCCAGCAGAGCTCTGCAAGCAGCATGGTAGCAGTATCCACGTAGAGGAGCTCCCGCGGGACCAGAGCCAGGGGGCTTCAGCCAGGGGGCCTCATCCATTTCCTACCTACCAGAGGGGAGACTGACACTTCAACTTCCTCACATATCCCTGGGCACTCTTTTAGAACCCACGCAGGGATTGATGTATCTTCCTGAAAATCCAGGGTTGCATGTTCTGGCATCTTTCTGAGTTCAGTGTGAATACTATTGCCGTTTGTCCCTAGAGAGATGCGAGAGCTGTGCCTCACCTTGGGCACTGCAGGCTCGGGAAACATGAGCCTTTGGGTAAGCTGAAGGAAAGACAGACAGAACAGACAAGCAGCATGATCACTGGCNTGTTTCTCTATGACGCCTTGAGAAAAGATTTATTTGTGTAATGTCTACAAACCTAAAATAACAGGGAATATTTAAATTGAGGTAGAGGGCAATTTAAAGCCCAGCTAAAACTCCTCTGCTGAAATCGCTAATGGTAGGAGAAATGTGTATTTCCAACACATAATTAGGAAGAGACAAATAGAGGGCGTGGAGTCTTACTATGGAATGTTAATTACAAGCAGATCCTGAATCCCCGGGTTGAGTTCCAGCCAGCTGAGGACACATATTGAAATGTACTTAGTGATATACTCATTTCTACTTAATTACTTGTGAGACAAAGCAGCCAAAGGATATTTCTTTAGGATGCAGAGGGTAGCTCTGAGAAGGATTGATAAATGTAAAAGATACATAAAGCAATATCAGTCCACCTACTTGCCAGTGAAGGGAATTTCGCAACAACATTTTTTCTAGTGCTCTGTGTTGTCTATTTTAATGTCCTACGTGATAAGGTTTCCACCATTTCCCTTGGAAGATTAGATAAGTTTCATGGCCAGGATTTTTCCTCCCTGTGATATTCAGCCTGCGTTTTCTTCTCTGTTTTTAGAGTTCAACTGTGTTTTTCTGAAAAATAGAAACTTACCATAATAATTTCTCTCTCTCCTCATTAACTGCACCCAAAGGATGCTCTGGAAAGAGTGTCTAGAAAGATATTTTGGTTGAATTAAACTCATTCTTTCCAAGGATGGGTGCTGGAGGAACAACCAAGCAGAGCAGAATACTTAAGTGGGAAAAAAGAGCTCACCTAAAGTCTGTTGTGTTCTTGAGACCTTCCAAATTTCATAGTGTCTGAGATGCCTATTCCATGTACCCCATGCAGCACAGTGCATACATTTTCTGTGTTTCAGATCATGCAACAGGACGAAGTGGCAGAAGGTGGCTGGTAAGGACTGGCAGCCAAGCTGCTCATGCTCACCTGCAGACAGATACCAAAGTCTCCTTAAAACATATCCCTGGATGGACTCTTTCAGTTGATCTTAAATGGTAGGTGATGATTCAAGAAAGCAGCTGCCTCAGCATGAAGTGATGATGGAGAGGCTGTGCTGCAAACACATGAACTTCAGGCTAAGGTACATAGGGCAGAAACCAGTGACATGGTCCTCAAGGGCACTGCACAGGTTTGCACTGTGTGCCTTGCACATGGGCTCAATTTCCCCTTCGTGTGAGTCACTAAGGGCTTGCTGCCCTCATCCTACTTCCTACCTTACACTTTTCTCCATGAATTTTTCTGCTGCAGGACTATCTCCATGGTAAGACAGAGAGCCAAGCCTAGACTCTTTCTTACTTAAAGGACACATGTAGGTTTCCCATCTCAAATCAGACAGTTTGGAAATGCTAATGCCACACCAGGCATAGATGAAACCTGTGTCTGTAAACACATTCAAAGTCAAGTGGAAATAATCACACGCGACATGATCAAAGTGCAGTATCTGTTGATTGCCATCCAGCAAAGGAGTTCAGTCAATTTATTGCTCCCAAACACATCAAGGATCTCAGGCAATAGCCAGAACCTGGAAGTGACCACTGCTATCCTAAATTCACTTGAAGACAGCACATTTCCACAGGCCAACAAGGCAACAAGCTTCACTTGGGAACACAACGCATGATGGCTCAGCTGTCAGGATGTACAAGGTACAAGGTAACACCACATGTTCCCCAGTCCTCCTGAGAAGCAGTGTGTACTGGCTGAGAACGCTCCCTTGCACTTGTGATCATCCAGGTGAGGAGAGGCCTCTCTCATGGCAAGCGGATTTGCGCCGCTGCCTGTTTGGCACTGGGTAATAAAAGACACACAGGTGTCACATGAGTCTGTTGTGGCTGCTTGGCTTTAGGGTAAATGCAAGACCAGACATCACCAGGGATAAAGCAAAATGTTGAAAATCACTGAAGAATAAGAAAGGGAGAGAAAGCAGAGAAAGTGTAATGTGGATGAAAATCATTATCAGCTCTTTCTCTAAATCTGCTAGCTCTTTATTCCCTAAAACCCTTAAACAAGAGGATACCGATCCTGCTGTCTGAGTCATATGCCACAATCATCTCTGAAATAAGTACCAAAGAAACAACAGAAGACACCTAAACAAAACCAGGGAGAACACTTGTTTTCTTGACCACTAAGGCCAACCCAAAATCCCACTGGCAACAGTCTTTTGTTGACAGAAAAGGCGCATCTACATAGGAAGTGGTGAATCTGAGGCAGCACACAAAAATGGAACTGGGATCTGAATGCTGGGACTGCATCTCAATCCAGATAGATAGTAAAAATTAGAAAAATTAGGAAAAGAAGAAGTGAAAACCATGCAGACCTCACCCAAAAATGGACCAGCTATTCCTCTTCACTGGAACAGCCCCTTGGTTGTAGGTGTGTTTTTCAGCCCTGTCCCTGCCTTTTTCTTCCACAGTATTTTCTAAATTGTGCCCAGTCTGGGTTTATCTCTCCCAGCAGTCAGGACCTTTCAGACCATCTTTGCATCTCTCTTGTTCCAAACCCTGGACACGTGTGGAACAATGGAGGCCCGAAGAGGAATCACAGGGATGAAATGGAGATGGGGAGAGGGGATAAAAAGAAGTGCAAGACAGATCCACCCTCATTGCAGTGGGTTATGTTGAATATCTGAAAGGATCATGGGAAAAGTGAGTACAGGCAAAAACCTGTAGCAGAAAATCTGGTGTGACTGATTTAGTCCTCTTCCCTTGGAAGAGGCCTGCATAAATTTAACAGTAGTCTAGAAACCAGGAGGAATCTGCCTTCTTGACCTGAGGAAGTGGGCCCACAGGAAAGAACATCATGTGGTTTAACAAGAACAAGTGCAAAGTGTTGCACTCCCTGGTATCAGCGCAAGCTGAGGGATGAATAGATCGAGAGCAGCCCTGGGGAGAAGAACTTGGGGTGCTGCTGGGTGAGAGGCTGGACATGAACTGACAGTGTGCACTCACAGCCCAAAAAGCCAAATGTGTCCTGGGCTGCATCCAAAGCAGTGTGGGCAGCAAGGCCAGGGAGGGGATTCTGCCCCTCTGCTCTGCTCTGGTGATACCCACTTGCATCCAGCTCTGGGGTCCTCAGCACAGGAAGGACATGGACCTGTTGGAGTGAGTCCATAGGAGGATCACTGGGGTTATTAGAGTGCTGGAACACCTCTTCTATGAGGAAAGGGTAAGAGAATTGAGATTCTTTCCTTCTTCTTCTCTTGAGAAGAGAAGGCTTTGGAGTGACTTAATTGTGTCCTCCGTGAAGGAAGCCTACAAGAAAGACGGAGAGAGACTTTTTACAACAGCATATAGTGACAGGACAAGGGGGAATGGTTTTAGACAGACAGAGTAGGTTTAGGTGAGATATTAAAAAGAAATTCTTTACTGTGTGGGTGGTGAAGTACTGGAACAGGTTGTATTTACCTACATGCCATGGTGGAGCAGCTGAAGAGCAGGGAACAGAATAATGGACTGTCGGTCAGGTGAAAAGATGGAAGCATTGGACATCTTTTCAATACTTAAAGGGGGCTTATTTGAAAGATTGGGACAAAGTTTTGTCGGGACGTGTTGCTGTGGAACAGTGGGTAATGGTTTTAAAATAAAAGAGGGTAGATTTAGACTAGATATAAAGAAATTTTTTATGATGAGGATTGTGAAACACTGGAACATGTTTCCTAGAGAGACTGTGGATATCCCATCCCTGAAATCATTCAAGGTCAGGCAGATGATTTAACTGAAGATGTTCCTGCACATTGCAGGGAAGGTTGGGCTAAACGATCTTTAGAGGTCCCCTCAAACCCAAAATAATCTATGATTCTGTGTTTTAGGGGTTTTTTCACCTGCTGGCATCGGAGACATAAGTATTTCCTTCAGAGTTTCTTATCCTCCTGCCTCATGTGAAAACACCTGCTAGTAGATCCCCTCTGAGGAAGACCATCCAAGAAATTGTTGCCCCAGGAAAGGGGATTTTTCAGCCTAACAAAAAACTGCACAATAGACATCTACTTTCCCAATGAAAAACTGAAGGTTTCAAGAATGGAAAAGCTGCAACCCCAAAACTGCCAACACCTCAGTGTCCAAGCCCAGAACTTCTTTACAAAATAAACACTGTAAATGTTACTTTTATTTTTGTCAAAGCTCATAAAACTAAATTATGTTACTTGTTCAATTTAAACCAAAAATCTTCTGCACAAATCAGTTCTAAGCATCTCTTCCATTACTTACAGAAACTGCAGCATCTTCTGGCAAGTAATTCGGGTTAACACAAAGCTGTCTAAACACACTGAAGGGGTGAAATCAAGAAAAGGAAACATTTGCTGCACACTCTTCAGTGTTTTAACATTTGTCCTTGACCTTTTAACAAAGCAGTAAAGGAAGGAAGCAGAAAGCACAGATTGCTATTAGTGTTGTTTTAATAATAAAGCCAATTTTCCCAAGTTTGTGGCCATAACTGACACCAAACTCATCTAAGGAAGGTTGGGTTTTGCTGTACCACAGCTAGAGACTCAGGAAAAACAAGTTGTCTGTTGCTCCTGCTTCCCCCTATCACACCAAATGTGTCTCTCCACAATACCCAGACTCAGACATATACCCCAGCTATATCCTAGTACTGTATTGGGGCAAGAGTGGAGTGTGCAGCAAGTCTCTTCTTCCTTCCTGCGCTACGGTTTCCATGGAAAAGAGGGGGCACTTCAGTGTTATTTAGGCCCCAAATCCCCAGGCGAGCTGCAGCAGGCATGAAAGGTACATTTCTAGAAAAGGGTATCCAAAGCCACCTGCCAAGAGCACAGAGTCTGTGGGAACCCAGCAGTGACCCATATCCCTAATTTGCATCCTCCCTCATGACTTCTTTCTTGCTTCCTTTGTCTGTTTCAAAATGACTCAAGCAACAGCACTTGGGCGTCAAAGACGAAGTGTTGCCTGGTCAAGCAGTGTATGACCTGGTCTCATACTCAGCACTTGCTTGAGAAAGCGTTTGCAACAATAATGCTTATACCACAAGAACAGTGTTTCACTTGTAAAATTCAAAAATGCCAGATTTATTTTTGCTTGAGCAACTTTAATCCTTTCCTTTCTCATTCAACTCTCTGATGCACGGAACCAGGTTTGCCCTTGCTTATGCAGCAGATGACAGATACAATCTTCATCTTATAGGAAAGAAGCCATGCCAGAGAGCTCAAATGAGACACAAAAATGACAGATGAAAGCTACGATTGAACAGAAAGTTTATGCTTATACCAATAAATTCATGAGGGACATCTCTGCCTCCTGCCAGGCCAAGGGGCAGAGTCTGGCACATGCAGAGGCTGCTAACAGCCGCTGCCTCCTAAACAGCCTGCCTGTGACCACCCCATCGCGTGCCTGGCCATGGGCTTCTCCTGGGCTCTATCTGGTGCCCCACTGGTCCTAAGATAAACCTATTGATTCTGGATAACACAAGGGTTGTCCTGAATCCCAGCAGAGTGGTCCTTCTATGGCACAGAGCTGGTGGATGGAGGGTGTTGCTGCATGCCCAGAGGTGAGGAAGGTCTTGCAGGTGCTGAAGGCATAGTGTTGACTGGGATGGAGAGTGTGGGAGGTGGGGGAACCCTACCCAACACTGGTTCACTTCTGGGTCTGGCTGGGAGCAGTCCTAGGGAGAGTTGTTCCCAGATTGTTCTCTGCAGTGTAGGTGGCCAGGCCTGATCCTTGGTTTACTCCCTGCCCTCTTTTATTCAGGGATGCAGGAGCACCCTCACAGGGACTGTGTGCCGCCTCAGTGGTCACTACATAGCATGATCCAGAAGCAAAGGGAACAGTGTAAACAGTAATAATCTTCCCAACATCCAAAGATAAGAACCCCTGATGCTGAAGCACTGAGATTTTCTCAAGCCAGGATTTACTTTTCCCTTTCTCTGTAGTTGNTGTTTCCTAGAGAGACTGTGGATATCCCATCCCTGAAATCATTCAAGGTCAGGCAGATGATTTAACTGAAGATGTTCCTGCACATTGCAGNACCCTCACAGGGACTGTGTGCCGCCTCAGTGGTCACTACATAGCATGATCCAGAAGCAAAGGGAACAGTGTAAACAGTAATAATCTTCCCAACATCCAAAGATAAGAACCCCTGATGCTGAAGCACTGAGATTTTCTCAAGCCAGGATTTACTTTTCCCTTTCTCTGTAGTTGTCCTAGGTTACAGTGTAAAATTGTGCCCAAGGTATGTATTCTATCAGCATGAGCCATTAGAGCCAGGGTGGGGCAGTGTTTTCCTTATCTTCTGTTAACGAGCCTAACAATGCCTTGCCACATGACTCACAGATAACTCCCTCCGGGAGTTATCTCTGTTTAATGGGCCATCAAGGACCCACTGCATGACTCATAGAATGAGATCATCCCATTGTGAGATGCTCCGCCCAGAGGGAGGAGCCAAGCATTCCCACCTGGATAAAACCGGGGTTTGGGACAGCACAAGCAGCTTTTAACCCCTGGACCCCAGAGGAGACAAGAGCTACCAGACGTTTCTACAGGAATCACTGCTTNTCCACAATACCCAGACTCAGACATATACCCCAGCTATATCCTAGTACTGTATTGGGGCAAGAGTGGAGTGTGCAGCAAGTCTCTTCTTCCTTCCTGCGCTACGGTTTCCATGGAAAAGAGGGGGCACTTCAGTGTTATTTAGGCCCCAAATCCCCAGGCGAGCTGCAGCAGGCATGAAAGGTACATTTCTAGAAAAGGGTATCCAAAGCCACCTGCCAAGAGCACAGAGTCTGTGGGAACCCAGCAGTGACCCATATCCCTAATTTGCATCCTCCCTCATGACTTCTTTCTTGCTTCCTTTGTCTGTTTCAAAATGACTCAAGCAACAGCACTTGGGCGTCAAAGACGAAGTGTTGCCTGGTCAAGCAGTGTATGACCTGGTCTCATACTCAGCACTTGCTTGAGAAAGCGTTTGCAACAATAATGCTTATACCACAAGAACAGTGTTTCACTTGTAAAATTCAAAAATGCCAGATTTATTTTTGCTTGAGCAACTTTAATCCTTTCCTTTCTCATTCAACTCTCTGATGCACGGAACCAGGTTTGCCCTTGCTTATGCAGCAGATGACAGATACAATCTTCATCTTATAGGAAAGAAGCCATGCCAGAGAGCTCAAATGAGACACAAAAATGACAGATGAAAGCTACGATTGAACAGAAAGTTTATGCTTATACCAATAAATTCATGAGGGACATCTCTGCCTCCTGCCAGGCCAAGGGGCAGAGTCTGGCACATGCAGAGGCTGCTAACAGCCGCTGCCTCCTAAACAGCCTGCCTGTGACCACCCCATCGCGTGCCTGGCCATGGGCTTCTCCTGGGCTCTATCTGGTGCCCCACTGGTCCTAAGATAAACCTATTGATTCTGGATAACACAAGGGTTGTCCTGAATCCCAGCAGAGTGGTCCTTCTATGGCACAGAGCTGGTGGATGGAGGGTGTTGCTGCATGCCCAGAGGTGAGGAAGGTCTTGCAGGTGCTGAAGGCATAGTGTTGACTGGGATGGAGAGTGTGGGAGGTGGGGGAACCCTACCCAACACTGGTTCACTTCTGGGTCTGACTGGGAGCAGTCCTAGGGAGAGTTGTTCCCAGATTGTTCTCTGCAGTGTAGGTGGCCAGGCCTGATCCTTGGTTTACTCCCTGCCCTCTTTTATTCAGGGATGCAGGAGCACCCTCACAGGGACTGTGTGCCGCCTCAGTGGTCACTACATAGCATGATCCAGAAGCAAAGGGAACAGTGTAAACAGTAATAATCTTCCCAACATCCAAAGATAAGAACCCCTGATGCTGAAGCACTGAGATTTTCTCAAGCCAGGATTTACTTTTCCCTTTCTCTGTAGTTTGTAAGTAACTTAATTTATAAACAG
The DNA here is from genome assembly GCA_013400675.1 of Oxylabes madagascariensis. Taxonomy (NCBI): domain Eukaryota; kingdom Metazoa; phylum Chordata; class Aves; order Passeriformes; family Timaliidae; genus Oxylabes; species Oxylabes madagascariensis. The sequence continues at coordinate 18,918 of VYZR01126377.1, forward strand.
GTATAAACCTAAGTAGCTTTTGTTCTACACCAGGCCTGTCACACCACTCCTTAGTATTAGATGGCACGGGTTGCTTATTCGTGCTCCTTATTTCCCGTATTTCCTTTTTGATAGGTTTCTGTCTTTGAGCAGGCAGGTAGAGCCTTCAGTCTGACCCTACTCACAAAGACTTAATTCAACCAAGAACTTTTCTCTGAGTATAGTTCTTGTTACAGCACCCTGTTGTCACTGAACACAGGCTGTAGCAAGGGTGTGAAGCCATTTAACATTTATTAACAGATCCCCGGAGAAGTTATTTTCCTGTTTGCATACAATGTGCGTATTGCCCTCTGACTTTTCTGTTGCATCAGAGATGTCACTGCAATGTGGAGCAAACGATGTGTTGTAAGGTTCATGGTTCAGTCACTTAACAACACAAAGGACATTCCCATGCAGGCTCATCCTCTTCAGAATGCAAAACTGGAAATAGTGAACTGTTTTAAATCTTTATAAACATAATTATTACTGACCTAATGAGAAATCTTAAAATCTAATTTTCAGCACCACAAGCAGTGTTTCCCACCTAATCTATATAAGCAGTGTAAATGGAGCTGAAGTTGCTTAGAGGTTTTTCAACAAAGGAATATTTCCAAAGGTATCTTTTACTTAGCCTATGGTACTTAGGAACACTTTCAATTGAGTAAAACTACCTTTTGTTTTGGAGAGAAGTGTAACGTTAAGGTAATGAAAAGGACCACCCAATCCAGACGACTTTATAAATTTGGCACATCCAACATGTGTGATAAACTGAGTGATTTCCAAGTGTGACCCAGCACTTACGTCACATTCCAAACTGGCCCTCACTGAAGAGGGCTCTAAGTATTTTTTCTGCTTTTGTGAGACTCTACAGCCCGGTTATTTCACTAATAAAACTAGTGTTCTACCAGCCAGTAATATTAATAAAACACCTTTAGATCAAATGAAAATTCATCCTACTGACCTAAGAAAATGACTGTGTCATGCATCATTCAGGGTAAGTACCCGCATTGCCTCTTTGCTGGTGTCTGACTATACTCTAAATCTCTGGTTTATTAAGAGCAGGGAATGGAAAGTGTTCTCATGGGACCCATGCATTACCTGACTGGGCTGGATTTCTGGATAATCCTGAAGCATAGTTGAGAAACACAGGAAACTGCAAATCCTTGTGGGAGTCCCTCCAAAGCTGCCACAGGTGTCTGCAGATGTATCTGCTCTGTGAAATGTGGGGGGTACACAGAAGCCAGGGTAGACACCTGCTAGAATGAATAAGTCAGAGAGGTCAGAGGAAATAGTCAGACTCCCCATTCTCTAGAGAGCCTGGTCTGGTGCAGCACACAGCTGCTCCATGTTTTCTCTTGTCGGGGAAAGCCCTTCTCAGCCACTTCATGAAGATCCTTATGGAGGCTCTCCTGAAAGCTCAGCTGACCTGCATTTCTAAGGGGGGGTTACTTGGCATGTCAGATGAGGATGAATATTATTTTCATTTTTTTCTTGAAGCTATTAACTCCTGACCCACACAGCTGTCTCATTCCTGAGTCTGGGATTAACCTGCCTTGCTGCTCCCAGGCCATTCAGATTTATTCCAGTAGGTTGGCACCTGTCTTACACGTGGGAGGGTAGACTGGTGACTGTAGCATTTGCCTGGAAACAGGAACTCTTTTTCAGTAGCTAAAACAACTTGCTGGAAGGAAAAATGTCATAACTGTACACCAGGCTTGCCAACAGCTGTTTCACTGCTTTCTGCATGGTCGAACCAGGGGCCATGGGACGCTGCTCTGTACCTAAGGCGGAGAGCACGTTTATGGATCACTTGGAGCAGCTGCTGAGCCAGAAGAAGTTCTTTCCTACCACACAATAAAGACATATTTTTAGCAGCAACAAAAATAGATTTCAACGGGTGTCTTAAAAACAGATAGAATTTCGCATTCCTCTTTGACACATAACAGGGATAAAAAGTACTGGAATTGCACACCTCTTAGTGTGGGAACCCCAAATGGTCTCACCATGTCTGACAATGGATGGCTGCACAAAAATATACAAAATATATGTCATGCAGAAATACAATTAATCAAGAGAGCCTTTTTTGACACAGGACCTTTCCACACCATAACAGCGTTGCAAACCAGTCTGTACATGAAGGCCATTCATTCTAGGGGTACATTCATAGAATCATAAAACAGTTTGAGTTGGAGGGGACCCTTAAAGGTCATCTAGTCCTTCCCCTATCAAAACAGATGTATGTGTAAAAGGACTTGTAGCTTCTGAAATTGAACATGTTAGTGGATAGATCATTCATCTCTTTGCTTCCTTTTGAGCCATCAGAGGCCAGGCACATTCAGATCACGCTGCAAAGTCTATCTCCCCTTTTGCTGGGTGCTAAGGGAGTATCCAGACATAAAGGCTGCTATG
>VYZR01126377.1:44240-54656 GCA_013400675.1 Oxylabes madagascariensis
CCTCAGTATGCCTTCCTCTTCCTCGTACTCCTTCTGACCTCAGCTGAGCTCCATGCATTTGGCTACAGAAAGAATGTGACCTTTTGACAATAGAGTCATCCAGCAATTTGTTCTAGTTTGAAGCTATTTCCCCCCATTACCTCTTGGGTTTTCACTCAGCCTCTTTGCCACCAATGGAAAGATTTGCTATGCCTGGAATGCGACGTTTTGGTTACCACTCTCTGCACTGTAGTGCACAGTTCAACAACATGTACCAGAAACTTAGTTTCAGCCAGGAGCTTTTCTCTTCAATGGAACTTCCCGAACATTTTTTGATGGTCTTTAAAGCAGAAATGGTAGAGAAAGGTTAAAAATTATGCACTGCATCATGGAAAAGCAAGTAAGCTAGGGTGAAGCAATAGTGACAGCATAAGTAAACATATTACCAGTTATGAAGTTCATAATTCAATTTATGTTATAGATATGAGTTGTGTACATTTATAAGTAGGTACATATACATATATGTCCAATTATAGGGAGATACATGTTTACATGTTGATACATACGTATATAAAAATTAAACATAAATATTTGTGCAGATTAATTTGTTCCTAAGCATATACTTTGTGGTTACAGAGGAAAAAGGCAGATACTGCATAATAATGCAAAACGTAATAAGCCACTTGATTTTGACTGCCTCACCTGCTCTATCTACAATAATTGACCTACACAGCATTAGTACTAAAATGTAATGTCGACAGCTATACACACACAGAGCAAAATAACTACCTGACAAGATTTTATTTCTCCCATTTCAGTGTCTCACAGTGCCACAGAAGTCAGGCAATACAGAATATCCAGTAATCCACTATGCCCAAGCTGCAAATTGGCACTCACTTAGAATTAGAACTTACCCAGAGCTGAGATCAGACATCAGAGAAAGATGCAAATTCTTTACTTTACAGCCCAGTTCCCTTCTAGAAATTTCCAAAATACAATGGACGTTCTTTAAATTAATTATAAGTCTATTTTAATCAGAAGCAACCTCTCACAAACAAGTAATGCCTTTAAGAATGGAAGACACTTTTCCAGGTAACAGATCTAGTGATTTTAAAACCATAGTCTTATTTTATACATGTAAAGTTCTGATGGATATTTTAAGCTAACATTTTTACTGGCCATATACTATTACTCCCTGCCAGACTGAAACAGCTAGCCTGAGGAGAAAAAAATATTTCGGTCTTAGAAAGTAAGGCACATTAAAGAAAAAAAAAAGTGGGAAAATGCTATTTTTAAACAGACTCTGGGCATTTTTCTAATAGGTTTTGTGTAAAATATGAAATATGTTGCAGTCACTGAACACATGGTGTGTCAGAAAGCTTGGATTGGTGTTCTTTTGGGATGTCTTGCACAATTTGCTCTTGTTTATTTTTCCAATACAGATCACCAAGGTTTCCCAGAAAAGTAAATTACCTCTGTTAAAAAAATGAGAGGGGGTTTTACTGCTATGTTTTCCTATTTTTCTACAGCAAACATCAATGGTATAAGTGGTTATAATGGATGGTCAATTCCATCGAGTTTCATTCACCAGAAAACCCAGAGCACACAGAATCACAGAATAAGCTGAGTTAGAAGACGCCCTCACACTAGGTGTTGTTGCTAACACCTTTTCTGGTTTTCAGCTGTAGGCTTTCCTTGCACCTGACCTGGCACCAAGGACCTGCCCACTGTCAGAAATTGCCCTGTACAGCCATACCAGGCACAAAGTCCAGCACTACATGCGTTGGGATCCCTTCCTAGCCCTCCCTCACCTACCTTAACACACAACGTGGGTATTGCTGCATAGCTGCACCATTCTCCTTGTTCAACTCTCAGTGTCCTTCCCTCAAAGGTGACAGGGAGAAGATGACCCACCAGCTCCAGTGCAGCCCTGTGCCACTGGTCACTGTGCCTCTGTAGCAGCCCTAAGTCTGTGGAAACCTCTTGTGCTCTTTCAGCATAGGCTAATATTTTCATACTCACTGAGCAAAAGCACCAAAATCCACATTTTGATCTCCAGTGCTTTGTCTTCTCACTATACTGCATCCTTCTAGGGCATTTTTATGAGAACAAAACAGCACATGGCTTCATCAGTCTTTGAAGACAGAAGAAGGATGAAACAGGTACATGCATATCACACATCTTCTAGGACCTAGACGCTAAGGTTGCTCCCCCTCTATGTTACTGGCAGAGATAAGGGGTAGGTGGCTGCGAGATACCATGCTGGGTCCTCATCAGGAACAGCTGTGCGCTGTTTTCAACATTGTCACTACTTTGCCTGGTGAAGACATATCCTGGAGTGAGCTTGCTGTGACATAAAAATGACTCAGGACAGAAAGAGACACAAAAAACACCCACCTTCAAAGTCAGAGCCTTAACCAATTAAGAAAACAACTCCAGAGTCCTGTCGTCATCAGCTGCTTATAATTAAGCTTCATTTCCAAAACATTGCCTTTCCCACCCACAGAATGGCTTGAAACACACAAGCTATCATATGAAGAACATGAAGGAAGAGTGGGGCGTTGATGATCCATTCTCTCTTGAGAAACCCATGGTACAGAAAATGGGAACAAAACCTCCGGAAATATCAGCTAGGGCTGGATTATGGTCCACAGGCATCCCAAAATTAAGTAATTTGTTGACTACTGTTAATTGTTGCAGGGATTTTTCTACACAGAAGCATGATGTCAAAATGGCCTGGTCATGTCCATCATGCTCCACATACAGAAGCAAAGTACCATCAGTGACCATTTTGGTCATTTGGGGAGGTTTAGGTTAGATAAAAGGAAAAAATGTTTTTACTGAAAGGGTGGCCAGGCATTGGAACAGGCTGCCCAAGAAAGTGGCAGAATCATCATCCTGGAAGTGTTCAAAAGATCTGTGGATGTGGCATTTAGTGCTATGGTTTGCTGGTGAATGTAGCAATGCTATGTTAAAGGTTGGACCTGATGATCTCAGAGATTTTTTTCCAATGTTAATAATTTTATAATTTGCAAAGCAAGGCCCAGCCTTGATCACAACCATGAACATTGTCCATTTGTCTCCTGTCATTGGAGTAGCTGGTCTGCTCCAGACAGGTAAAGGAAATGGAAGAGGCATTTGCAGATAGAGTGCCTCTTGTTGAGCTTCAAACTGTTCTTTAGGTAAGATCCAAACCAACATTTCATGTGTTGCTCTTTTCCTGGTGGAGAAAAAGACCAGCATTTCCTGGGTCTAGTTTCAAAGCAACAATCTAGTATCCTTACTGGGACCTATCTGGAACTAAATCCTTCCACATGTTTGATCCTCCTCTAAGTCTTGATAAAATCTAAAATTAAATAACATGACCACAGTCCTGCTCTCACCCAAAGTAGGAATGGAGCTTTGCTGGAAAGTCTTGTCCCATCTGGCCCTGTAAACACAGCACCAGCAGTGGCCATCTTCATCTGCATGGCCACAACCACTAGAAGGAAGGACTTGTGTTGTGATGTAAAGGTAGCAGCTTCTACCCTGGCCCGGCGAAGTATCTGGTGATTCCCCAACCCCTCCAGGAAAAAGGTGGGGAACTGGGTTTGTACAAGTTCAAGACTTTCAGGTGTATCGCCGTGTGGGAATACTTTTTCCATGGCACTTAGTGAGCCAGCTCCCTTTTGCAAGCTTATCAGGTTAAATCACTATTTTTGTACATCTCAGCAGGGTTTGCTCAATATGAAAACAGACTACACAGGGCACTAACTCTGTCTGGGTCTGTCCTGGACCCACTCCAGCAAAATACAGAACTGCCAGCATGTGAGAAAAATTCCCACCAGGAACATTGCTCTTTGAAAATGACTGTATCGAGTGTTGGTCTCTTGGGGTTTTTGAAGTGAATGTGTTTGAGTTCAATACTATTGAGTTCAATTGTTGGCATAGCATTTTTGCAAAGATCAGACCCCGTAGGAAAACATTTCAGGATACATGGAATATTATAGCTCATTCTGCAACTTCCCTGAAGGAACAGTTCTTGGTCCATTCTTACTAACTGAAAACTCAGAAGCAAGATTTCCCTTGGGCAGGTTTGCACAAAAATAAAAGAAGCACTGAATTTTCCACATGATATTAGAGAGTGAAAGCTGTGAGCTCAGGCCCAAGTTCAAGTCACCCCCAGTGTGTCATCAGTTAAACTGGCACCATTGGCCAATGGCACATTCAAAGTCATCTGACTGAATTCTATCTCACTGTGAGCTAAGGTTAGATAATAAAAATACATTGTATTTGTCAAAGGCTGAAAGCGCACTCATGGACCTTTAATGCCTTGCAGTAACTTTTTATGGCACTGTTGAGTGGGTTTGTATCCAAGATTTCTTTGTAATTTTCAAATCTTTCAGCTGCTTGCAATGAAAGAATTCACACACCACAAAAAGAGAAAACCAATTAGACGTTTAACCAATAAAGAGGCCCATATGGGCCCATGTACTCGTCAGTGCACTTGAAGCCATGCTGTTTTACAGAGTAACAACAATTAGTTAACATTTCAGCATTTTGTATTTGAAGTTTCAATGCACTATTGTTGATTGCGTTAACCAAGGAAAACTCTTTTGGTTAATAACTGCATTTTCTGGTTGTAGATCCACTGGGAGCCCTCCCCAGACCCTGACCAGGAAGCAACACCCTGTTGTAGCAGAGCTGCTCCAAGCAACACGCAGCACGCCGTGGGGCTGCAGAGGAGCAGTCGTGCTGCCACCCCGGTCGCAGCAGGGCTGTCTCCAGCCTCATGCACTGCACTGCGCCCAACAAGGGACAGGGACCCCAAGTCCCGTGCCCCAGTGCAGCCTTTGCAACACAGCCTTTATTTCAGATGTGTTTCCCTCTTCGGTCTGCTTTGCAGTGATGTGTGGTCACACCCACAAGCACTGATCCGCTCCTGCTTGTGTGACCACGCTGCCATTAAAGTTTCCTCCTCTCAGGCCACAGCACTGGGCCAGCTGAAGTAGGGATGCTGGCAGTCTGAATAGCACAGGGACCATCTGGGGAGGGGAACATGTACACTGGCAGCATTGACAGCTACTGTGTGGCGAGCTAGCCGTGCCCAACTCCACCCTCACAGCCAGACAGGGACAATGCACCTTGTCCCATGGGTGTCACTGACATCAGATCCTGGGCTCACCTGTGAATCTTTCATCTCTCACCCACTTTTTTTTCCTCTCCATCTTCCAACACAAATGAGGACAAATGTGCCCTGGGCAGCAAGTTTCTGGGAGCTTTCTTCCCTACTCAGGTGGTGGAAAGCATGCAAGTTTTGGCACCTTGCCCCATTTTTCCCAAGACAGCCAGACCACTTGTCTTTTTCCCCTCAAGGCATTTAAAAATAAATAAAGACAGGTGCCAGAGTCTATTTGCTCTTGCTTCCTAATCTTTTTGCATTTATCATAACATAGACCAGTGCTTTATTACATGAGTTGCCTATTTCCTCACATAGGCATCCCATATCTGAACCTCAAACTCTCTGCCTAGAAAAACAACTCCAGGGCAAAACCGGAAAAAGTTTCCCTTTGCTATTTCAAATCCACTGAACAAACACCAACAGCTTCACTTGTCCCAAAGGGACCAAATGAATTTAATATTTCCTTGGATAAAAGGCCATTGTTCAAGCAGTTCTCCCTCCTGCTAGCCTGGCCCAAATACTCTCTAAAGCACCATATGAGAAAGGCCTTTGGGCAACTAGGAGAAGAAAGAGCTCAGAAAAGGCCATTGTCTCCCTTTCAAGGGGAAGACCCAGGCTGAAGATGCTCCTTTCAAAAAGATGGGAGTCTCCCAAAGATTGAGATTTACTTCCCAAAAATATATAGCTGTTCCTCAGGCTGGCTCTGCACAGGAGCAGCTGTGCCTTATTCTAGGCTGTTCTTGTAAGTGTTGCTATTGCACTGGACAGAGGAGAATCTCCCAGACTGTGTCATTCATTGCGTGACCACTCAACAAGGTCGCCTCAACCTGCTGGTTTCTGCTGGTGGTGGCACTCTTTTGCAGGTGCCCCAGCGCTGTGCAAGGAGTGCAGCCTCATCTGTAGCCACTGCCACTGCCTTGGCAAATCAGGAGTCCCACGAACCCCATACGGACATTCTTGCCCTGGAATTCCCCTGCCCTTTCTCAGGCTACTTTCACTTCATTATCTGTAAGCAGTCTCTCTGGTTCTTTCCTTGCTGGAGAAGAAAGAGATTTCCCCAAATTTCAATCTGCTTGATCCAAGACCATACCTAGGGGCATCTTACTAGGACATGTGATTAAAGTATTTCCAAGGAAGGAGGCAGAGATAGTAGTTCTCCTATGCTGTGACTACCAGCACCAGAATTTCACATGTAATATAGAAAAACGCTGCCATGTAAGGGACCAATTCTGCCTCTTCCGTGGCCTCTTCTGTTTTCTTCTTTCATAGACTCATAGAATGGTTTGGGGTTAGAAAGGACCTTAAAGAAAATTTAATTCCAACACCCTTCATGGGCAGGGATACACTTTCCAGCTGAACAGGTTGCTCAAAACCTTCTTTGCACTGGAGGCCTTCAGTATAAAACACTTGTGGACCCTCACTTCACTGGACCATTTGTCTGATGAGCGTCAGCATCTCCACTAGCACAACTTGCTGTTTCAAGGCTGAGAGCTTGATTCATTTGCCTAAGTGCAGGTGAACAAACCATTGCCAGCTGCCAGCAGCATCTGAGGCACTGGCACAGTGACAACCATACCCTACTGAAGCAACAGCCAGAGGCCATACCAAGCACTCAAGGATGCCTCAAATGGCACTACATGTTTGGGTTTAGGCAACTGAGTCAGGTCCACAGCATGTACACAGCACACTCCTTGCCTTGGGAAAAAGTGCCAGCCTTGTGCTTAAACAACTACAACCTCAGTTCAGTAAACCAAACCAGAGATGTCAACTGCTTGGAAAGGAGCATTTTGGGGTGTCCAAACCATGCCAGCGTGGCAGAAAGAGCTGCATGCCCCAAAGCCTTCATTTGAGGGTACACAGTCTGAAGTCTTGTCATGTATGGAGCACTAAAAACTACAGGGGCAAGGTGCTGAGCTTGGAGCTGTAGGCTGATGCAGCAGCCTCTGCTTTGGTTTCTCTCAGTAGTAGTTTCCTTCAATGGTTGATTGAAGTATTAGAATGTTGCCTTATACTTATTTCTCATTTTTATCTGTGCAATAAGTTAAAAATGCCATATGCCTGTTTTTATATTCCTCAGGCTTCATCCCCACACAAACACCATACACACACAGTTTTCAGTTGAGTAAGGAATGCGACACATTTATCTGTGGCTCAGCACAGACACTGGTATACCAATGCATACATCCAGTGTGGGCGTAGGAGAGATATAGATGCCATATGGAAATCACATCTGACACATACAGCTTGGGACAAATGGGAGAAAAATCTGTGCCGCTCACGTGCACCATGGAAGAACTTTCTCTGAAAATGTTGTTTGCTTTGGCTTTATAACTCTCTGATACACCAAACCACAGATGCCAGCTTGTTATCAGAAAGGAGCTGGAGGGAGAGATGGGACTTGACTGTGGCACAGAAGGAGGACTGGTCACCCTCAGCTTCCTCCCCTCACCCAGATTTGCAAACAGGCTGGACCCAGCCTAAGGAGGCAGCTGCGCTACGCCCACCCACCGACTGGCAGCTCCACATCGGCATTCCCATGACTGCCAGGAAAGAGCTGGCTGCCATCCTGCCTCCCAGAGCTCCCTCCCTTCAGGGGACAATAAACACTTCACCTTCTAAAAACTGGATTGCCAGATACTTTATACAGCCAAATGATAATTGATAGGCAAAGAAGAGAAATCAAGCACAGCAAGAAGTTTAAGGTGGGTTGAGAAAAAGATAAGTTAGAAATAGTATTTAATTATACAGATGTTATGGTGATTAGGGTCATCCAAGTAGGTAGATGGATTTGCAAATACAGGAAGTTTTGCTCTGGTGACAATTTCTTCCTTCTCCATCTTGCCTCCTAGACAGCACAGCTCTCAGAGAGCCTAGAGGGAGACAACCTTGGCAGTCCCCCTGGTCCTAATGACAAGAGGGGTTGTACCAGCACTGATGCAACTTGTTTGCATGCCCAGGGCAGGCTCAGCTCCCAGCAGCACTCAGGCAGTCTGAAGGGAGGCTGCTTTTCCAGGGCTGGGGAGTGGGGAGAAGGAGAGACGTGATTTATGGAGGAGGCTGGCACCAATCCACCAATCCAGAGGTTTGCAAGTAGAAGGTGCTATCACCCACTCTCTATGCAAAGAGACTCATACTACCATCAGTGGAAGTCTGAACAATGACCCAAGGGCTGGGCTGGTGGAGGGAACATGTTGTTCTCTGGTGTGAAACAAATGTGGAGTTGAAAAAGTTGGGGTTTGGGTGGAGCTGGGGTGGTCATGCTTCCCAGCGGCTGTGGGTGATGCAGGCAGAGCCTTTCCTTCAAGCCCCACAAAACCAGAACTGCAACACCAGGAGCTGAACTGGGCAAATTCATTTGTTTAACTCTTAAAATGCAGCTTCTAAGTAGCTGCAGTTGCTCCTAATTGTCTCAGCTGCAGTGAATAATGAAAAAATGTCCCAGTTTTTAACTTCTCCAGCACCAAACCCATTTTCAGTACTTACAAAGTGTTTTGGGGGGTGGTGGTGTCAGTTGTTGGCATTTCCCCATACAAACATTTCCCTCAGCAACCGTTATTCTCAGTCAACTCAATCCAACCTGAAATCCTAGCACCAACACAGTCCTAGAGAGGGGACTAGTTCACGTCTGTCCAACTGCGATGGAGGAGGAGGAGGAGGAAGAGGAGGATGAGGAGGAAAAGGTCAGAAGACAGAGGCAGGCCAGGTTACTAAAACAGAAGGGAACCAAAAGAGTCTCACAAAACGGGCCAAGGAACGTGCCTGCTCTCCTTCTCCTTCAAGCAACTGCACAGCAAGGTACTGACTGTAAAAACAAATACAGCGTTACAATGCAGAGGCAGGAAAAACCAAATCCCAATCACACAGAGGCAGAGAAGAAAAAAATTAATCAACTTATGCCAAACCTAATAATAACATAGTCCACATCATTAGCCTCCCCAAAAGAGAGGAAAGGAAAACAAAGGCACTGAAACATTAAACACAGGAATTAATGGAAAATAACAAGCAAATGTAAGAATAACAAGGAGTGCAAGACTGAACACCAGCCTCCATTTCCCTTTCTCCCATTATGCATACAGACACAGAAAGGAAAAGCAAGCACCATTGCCAGCCATGGTAATTCTGGAGTTTGTAGATAGAAAAATTATTTGTAAGCCAGTTGAGCTAAGACAGCTAAATTTTGTTCTTCCAAATGATCTTGACTTGGTAGAGTCATTCTATGGAATTAGGTGTGAAGTCAATGCGAGTGCATTTGAATCCTGCTCTGAACTCTTGCAGAGAGGGACTTGCATTGCTGGAGCTCAGGAGCTGTCATGGAAAAGCCTGAACTGCAGTGTGCTCCTCCCTGAATGGCATCCTCCAGCCCGACATGGGGACAGGTTTCTGCAAAGCCAAGCTGTCAGGTCTGCTGTGTTTTATCCCACCCAGCACAGTGCCCAGGCTCAGGGCAACATTTTGCCATGTCTTTGGCCCCAGTCCTGTCTGAGGGATGGAATTCATTTCCCCCAGCTGTGAATCTCTACGGAGGAGACATTTCCAGATGAAATTGTCACCTGAGGGATGCTTTTGGCATACAGTGCAGAGAAACAAGCCTTTCTAAAGAGAGATTCACCTCACCTTCAATAAGGTGTCTAAAGAAAATCAGGTGAGAGTCTCAACCAGTGCCAATGCCCTCCATTGCCTATTAAGGGACCATAGGTGTCTAGTTCAGGTGAAGGTATGTAGTTGTATGAGACTAATTCCACCTCTAGTTTATTTCCTATGCATATATTCAGGAATGCATTTATTTATATTTAATTTATTTTCTTGCATAAGAGCAAGAGAATGGGAGTGAGCACATTCTCCTCAAGCAATGAGAACCATAACTCACATTTGCTTTCTCTTCTAGCTCCCAAGCCTCTTTCTATGATGTTTTTTCCAACCTCAGCCCCCCCACAGCCTCATCATCCTTTTAGTCATGCAGTGATTCCTCCTAAATGGTCCCTTTGCTCTTCAATCCTGCCCACTGGCTATCCAGCGCACCCAGCTCAAGTTTCCCCAACCAGACCTCTCACTCAGCAAATCCAAAGCTTGTTGTTGTTCCTCATTTCCAAGAGCATTGAGACTGCAAGAGAAGTCCAGTTCCAATGTCCATGTTCAGACATGGATGTGACAGGGGAGGCAGCAGTCAGGCTGGGGAAAATCCCTGTTCACTCAGTTGCTCCCCTCTGTTGCTCCTGCCATGCAGGAGGAGCAAAGCTTTTATGTAAGTCACAAAGCCAGTCATTTATAAACAGATG
>VYZR01126377.1:67470-86534 GCA_013400675.1 Oxylabes madagascariensis
CATTATTGTAATAGTTCCAAATGACAGAATCTGGATAAACAGCTTTAAGCCTATCCTTATAGTACCTTTTTTCTGAAAAATAGATCAAAACTGTCTCCTTCGGTAGCTAAAAGTAGGTGCTTTCTAGGGTTTAAAAAATGTAATATTGACCTAGACAGTCCAAATGTAAGTTAAAGTCAACACTGAGAGGGGCCCAAAGCAAAACCTTGGACCTAAATAACTCCAGTGTTAAGGAAGTTCTAAGTCTGGTTCATATAGATGCTTCACATAANAAACTTATAAAACCTGCAGCTTACACTTAGTACCATTGTTAATTCCAACCATTTGCTACCTGTAAATATAATAAACACATGCTTAGGGTTATATTCAGACTACCTAAAATAGCCTTAACACTCCAGCTTTGGAGCCAAAGCTCAGGGAGACAGAAGCAGTTTGGCTTGGCTCCCCACAGAGCCTTTGGAGACAAATAGTCACAGTGTCTACATTAGGCACAGTATAAGTACTGGTTAAAAAACACAGCCCCTATATCTCTGTTGGCTGGACAAAAAGACAGCTCTGTAGCCCTGCAGAACCAGTGGCTTTTTCAGCTCTCTGTTCCCTTGAATTTACGATTTGTATGTAAGCACAAATCGTGTGAGGCTCTCTAAAAGGCAGACAGGGTACTACTTGAAGGGTCCCATTCAGATAGAGTAGAATTTTAGCGAAGTTTGTATTTAGAATCATTAAAGGCTGTCAGGCACTTATAAAACGTTTTCAGAGGAATTTAGGGAATTTAATCAAGGTACCGGCTGTCATCTTGCTACATTATCAGCATAGATTCAGAAGTCAAACAGTTCTTATGTGATCATGACAATTTCTGATCAATTAAACTATGTTCTTTCCATCCAAAAGTACATGAAACTGACTCCAATCCCAGCTTTCAGCTTTCACAATCAACAAGTACAAAACTGTGGTTCTTCACTCTTCCACCAAGATTTAATGAATTTCCTTTTGGAACTGTTGAAAACAAGAACAGCAACTGAAATAACAACCTTATAATATGAGTGGTTTACACACTCATTACTTTAGCAAAAACTGGAAGGAACATAAGCAAAAATAGACAAGATTTTTAGTGCTGGGTCTCACTTGCAATTGGATTTCAGACTCCCAAAATTGATGCAATGCCGCATGCCTTGTCCTGGAATCATTATTTTTTCCCAGTTCTCCCCTCAAAATTGCCACAAGGTATAACATTACCCCAACCTAAACATGGAAAGGAAGAGACACAGGAAAACACTGACACTTTTGGGTGATGAGTGGACAACCTGTAGCATCAGTTCACAAGCAGCAGGGCTGCAGGGTAGACAGGAATAGAGAAGGCATATAGCCCATGGAGCTAACCTGGAGAGATGACCAGGAGCACAAGAGAAGATGGGGAATGGCAAAAGGGAAGAGCTCCTCAGCAAAGAGAAACAGATGACAAAATGAAAGTGATGCAATGCCAAGTGGGAATCACAGAATCATAGAATGGTTTGAGTTGGAAGGGACTTTAAAAACAATCTAGTTCCAACCCCTCTGCCATGAACAGGGGTACCTTCCACTAGACCAGGTTAGTTCCAGTCAAAACCAACCGGGGGAATTTGTATTGGGAGGTCATTAGAGCACCTGCTGAATGAGGAAGTGGGAATTTGACACAGGAGAGCTTACAATGAGGAAAGGAAGCTGGCTGGTCATGGAGAAAAAGATTGGAACAAGCAGCCAGATTTGGCACAGGATGAGGCAGAAGGATGTGATGATCCTGTACACTGAAGTAAGCAGTGCATCTGAGCCCTTCATCAGGAAGTTAAAGACTGTGCCAGGAAATAGACATAGAAAACTATTATTAAATTAAAAACCCAGAAGGAGCCTTCACGCTTGGCCTAATTTGGAAGAGCTGAATTTTGCAGCCTTGGAGTTCTTGTAACATGCTTGGTGCATGTATATGTTTGTACTTTAGAGCACAGAGAGGCTCAGTCTATTCCATGCCAGAAGCCAAGAGTGCAAAACCAGGGCTTTCCTTCTTTGTGATTTACAGCCTCTGAGTCTTCAGCTGGAAAAGTTCATTGGCCTGTCTCGTTTGTGCTCCACATTACAGAACCTAATCTCGCATCTGATCAGTTGTCAGACAAGGTTCATCAGAGCTGTCTCATCTCCTTTACCTGCCCCCCATCCCAGTTTTTCAAGATAACTAATCCAGCAGTTTCTCATTTCTGTGGGAGGAGACCTTGCATCACCTCTACAGGACTGGCTTATTTTTACCTACATTGAATTTCATTGTGCTGTGTTTTCCACATATTTTAAACACTGATATATCTCTTACTTATTGTTTTTCTTTACTCAGTGGCACTCGGATAATCACTTTAACTTCTTTGGGACATGTCGCCGTCATTCATGAGTCACCATTCAGCAGAGCCCTTAGCAGGCCACTCCTTGGGGGTGCAGCTCTGGGAGGCCACCAGATAGCCAGGGGCTGCCGAAGTGGCAGGAGAACAGACCTGACAGCAGTGCTAAGAGGAGGATAACAGCACATACAGCCCCACCTTTCAGTCCTGCTTCACAAGCAAGACCAAGCTTCTTGTACAGCACCCAGTGGTGTGCAGACACCCCCCAGCCTGAGCAGAGCACTTTCCCTAGGGCTCCAAGAAATTCCACAGATTAGGAGTAGCCAAGAAGACTCATTGTTAACACCAAAAAGCTCATGGCATAACAGCTTTTTCCTCTCTCTTGTCTGTTCTGGTGGAAGCCCTCTTCAAAACCCAGCTCCCCAAGCCAAGACCCCCAACCCATATGTAATAGGATTTTTGATTCTCTTATTTCCCAACGCCATACTGCTTCACACACAGCCTCGGTGCCTAAATGTTTGCTTTCCATCACTTCCTACAATTACTTCACAGATGAAGCACTCATTGCTGACCTCTTTCACAGCCCCTTTCCCTTACTTTCTGAGCCCATCCCTCTCCACATCTTCATCTGAAAACACTGACTCCAACATTCTCTAAATTCCTCACTGAAGTGCTCTGGGGATGGCCATAGAACAGATATCAGAGCCAAACTCACCATGTTACACAAGACCAAGTTACCACCTGTGAGGGGATCCTTGCTCAGCCCTTGCTCAGCCATAACAGCTCCTTTGCTCGCTCACATCATTGCTGCACAAGAATTTCTTCTCTATCACTACCTTAGTGTTCCTTAAGTCCATGTAGTCCTAAGAGACTAGGCAGGAGCAGCTGATATCTTCCAGCTACCTCAAAACTAAGACATATGGAGAGAATTGCTGATGAATTTTGAGATGTATTATGTGACAGGTGCTTTTGGCTCTGGTTATCTGAAATGAGGGGGAAGAGGTGGAAAGGGTCTCAGATGGAGAGTTTTCTAGTGGAGGTTTAAATACGCCTAACCATGAATCATTCTTGTCTATGCTGACCACAGAGCATCACATCTGTTGTTTTTATGGTCAAGAAAAATAAAAAAAGAAAATGACTAATACATCCTTATATAGACAAGGCACTTGAGTCAAGCCTAAAGCAGAGTCTGCTAATTGGACAAAACCATGGCTCATAATAGCATCTTAACATTTCTCCTGCTTACTGTTTGTCTTTCGGTTAGTTACTGAAGGGTGTTAACCTAGAAGTGGTCACCATGAGGGTTTGAAGTTACAGTAACACCCCATTAAGTAGGACATGGCAAATTTACTTCACACCTGGCTTCTCAGTGGTAGCATTTCACACTCTCAAGGCTGCCAGCCAAGCCAAACAGCAGCACAGTCATGCATGCAGTGACTGGCAGTTTTACAGCCAGGAAAGCAGGCAACCTTGTTCTATCTCTTGGAAAAAGCATAGGGGGTTTCAGGCACAGACTGTGAATCAATCACATCCATATCTGCAGCTCAGGTACGTCTTCTCTGTCAGCAATCATGGTACACAAATATGTACGCATGTGCTCCGTGGTGGGCAAAACTACCTAGTGCATGTGACAGGAACAGCATCCACATACACCATCTGAAGCTCAGCACACAGAATCATATCCCAATGGGGGTAAAAACACATGACAAAGGCACACAAAACACTGGAGCCGTGGAAATAGATCAAGTATTGGCCTGTAGAAGTGACCCTCATCTTCCTTTGCTGTCACTAAGCTGGAGCCTATGAGGTTTCAGTTGTGCTCTGGGTAATACTTCTGTGCACTCCAGAGCAGTCTTTCTTCATGGCTGGGTCTGTAGCTTTCAGTCCTCTCTGCCCTTATTCCCTACTGATACACTTAACAGATTATAACACTGTGGCCTCAAATCTCCTCTGCTACCGTAAGACCAGTAAAAATACAAGGGGAAAAAGATATTTCTGTATTCCTGCAATTTCCCAGTCTCAGTTCCCAAACATCTTCTGAAATTATGCCAGCTGCTTTACATAGGTGTTATTCATGTTTTTATTTATGTATGAAAATGTATTTAACCTACAGGGTGGGGTTTGCTTCTTGTCCACCAAACAGTGCTGTCTTCAAATAGGCAAATTTGATCTGTTTGCAGCATCCAAAATAGAAACATTGCACTAGCAGTAATTAGATCAGAGTTTAAAAGGATCAGATCCTCATTAAGGTTTTTCCTCAAAGACTTTACAGGCTTAGAGCTTGAATCTAATCTTCAGCGTCAGCTGAAAGGGAAGCCAGGGGGGTTGATAGAGGGGAACAACAACCATATCTGGCATTGGTTGATGTTGGTGAAAAGAAACAAGGGGTTAGTGCTGCAAATAGTTAAATCCATAAGATCTTTGAGGGATAGCCACATCCTGGAGGCTCTCCTAAGAATCCCTGCTTTCAACAAGACTTTGGTGTACTGTAAAGAAAAGAGCTGAAGTGTTGAGCGCCCTGACTTTCTCACCCTTCCTCTCCCTCCAAAGCAGATGTCACTGCAGGCAGCCACATTGAGTATGTGGAACATCTTTGGAGAAAAAATTAAAAATGAGGGTGTCAAACCAGCCAGATTTACTCTGGCCTGTCTTAATTCAGTCTTCGCAGAGCTTCATTCTCTATTTTTTTTTCCTCTCTGTTTAATCTTGGTTGTTTCTTCTCTTCTTCCTGCCATACTGGTGCCCCTTCTTCCATACCTTGTTTCTAAATAACACAAACGAGTCACAAAAAAACCCTGGTGAATTTTCAATGGTTTTATCATCCATGTTTTACAGACAGAAAAGTGAGGGACAGAAATATTAGACAGACCAAATCTGTCCTAAGAACTGTGTGTGTCAGGGCACAGACCCAAGCTACAAAACCACCTTTGCTGTCTCTATCCATTCGTTCACGCACAACACTTGCACAATATGTTTCTTGTTTACTGTCCTTGTAACCAGCTTTCTTTCTTGCTTCCTGTTGAAATCTTCAGTTTTATTACCCCTCTGCTCCTTAATGTTCTTTTTTACTTCTTGATCTTTTGCTACCATCCTCATTTCCATTGGTCTTTATTGGTACCCCAAAATATCCTCTTAGCAGGGTTTAGTAGATTGTGTCAAAGCTTTGCACACACCAGGAAAGCTTTACATTTAAAAAATATGAAAGGCAGAAAGAGCTTAATAGACAATGGCAGATTTATTTGACACTATAGGGATGGGTTTAAGATACAACTGATTCTTAGAGCCTGGGATTTAATAAGGAAGATGAGATGGAAGAAGTAATCCAATTGATCTAACTAAGTCTTAGATATGGCCCAGGTCTGCTTGTAAATTAAAAGTAATAATTATGCATTACCTGTAAAAGCATTTGATTTCATTCTAATGGCCTTTGCAAATTGCATTACTAGATCATTTGTTTACAAAAGTAACAGACTAAAAAAATTTATTACCTCTTACCCTTCTTATCATATCGATTGCAACAAGTTGTACACGACATAAAAGTGAGTGGAAATGCATCCACATGTTTGACAATTATGAACTTCAAATTTCCGTCACATAAGACGAATACATTTCCTCCTTTAAAACCCAAGACCTTTCTGGTCTAAATCTTACAGTTTTAAGAATTGTATTTGTACCAGATGAATGATGTAAAAATACTGGTACACAAATGAACGGATATAAAGATTCATGAGGCAAACTGCAGTCTATAGCCAGAGGAATCTGGTCTACTATGAAGCCAGGATCAGAAAACCGTGCTCCTGAGCTACTGAATATGTGTGATATTACCCATTGTCTTACCTCTTGACACCCCTCAAATAAGCAGGAAGAATCGTAAATATTTCTTCAGTGCTGCGACAGTGCTTCTTTTGCATTACATTTCACTTCCATTTATTAAGATGGATTGTCCACTTCATGCTAAACCCTGACAACCTTTTAGTCACTAATTAGCTAAATTCCCAGCAGACCTGCTGCTACACAGTTCTGAGATTTGTGTAATCAGTTAGGCCTGGCCTAATCAGAGTGGTTTCATTGTACAATCAGACCTCAGAGGTATAAAAGTACATGAAAGGATAAGAAAGAGAAAACAGAGTGTTACCTCATATTGATTTCAGTGAGTCAATGGAAGGTCTGAATAAAGACTGAGTAAGAGCCAAGGGAAGAACCCAATAAAATATTTCTCTAAAGTGTTGGTGGCCCTCTTTTCATTTACCGGAATAGCATTTCTATAAGCTGACAATGTCATCTGTATTGCGCTAATTAAAGTGCCTCCAACTTGAAGAGACGCAACAAATAAAAAGATTAAGTATTCTGTACAGAAGACCAAGGATCTTAGCAAAAGAAACCCAGTGAAGAATTCTCTTGTTCAATGGTCTTTATAATGGAAAAGGAGGGGAAAAAGAACAGACTATCGAGACTTTACCCCTCACCCTTTTTTCCCTCTCTCTAACAGTCCCCTGAGGATCAATCATAGAATCACAGAATATCATGAGCTGGAAGGGATCCACAAGGATCATTGAAGTCCATCCCCTGTCTCTGCACAGGACCATCCCCAAGGGTCACACTATGTGCCTGAGAGCATTGTCCAAATGTTTCTTGAACCCTATTAGGGTTGGTGCTGAGACCACTTCTCTGTGGAGCCTGTTCCAATGCCTGACAACTTTCTGGGTGAAAAACGCTTCCCTGATATCAAACCTGAGCTTCCCCTGACACAACTTCAGACCATTGCTGAAGGTCCTCTCAATGGTCACCACAGAGAAGAGATCGGTGCCTGCTCCTCCTCTTCCCCTCATCTGGAAGTTATAACTGCAATGAGGCCTCCCCTCAATCTCCTCTCCTCCAGGCTGAACAGACCAAGGCACCTCAGCCACTCCTCATAGGGCTTCCCCTCAAGGCCCTTCACCATCCTCATTGGCCTTCTTTGGACACTCTCTAAGAGCTTAATATCTTTCTTACGTTGTGGTGCAAAAAACAGCACCCAAGGTGAGGCTGCCCCAGCTCAGAGCAGAGCAGGACAATCCCCTCCCTTGCCCGGCTGGTGATGCTGTGCCTGATGCACTCCAGGACAGGGTGGGCCCTCCTGGCTGCCAGGGCACTGCTGACTCCTGTTCAACTTGCCATTGACCAGGACCCCCAGGTCCCTTTCCTCAGAGCTGCTCTCCAGGCTCTCAATGCCAGTCTGTCTGTACATCCAGGGTTGCCCCATCCCAGGTGCAGAATATGGCACTTTTCCTGTTAAAATTGTTATGGTTGGTGATTGCGCAGCCCTCTAAATTGTCAGGATCTCTCTGCAGGGCCTTTCTGTCTTTCAGGGAGTCAACAGCTCCTCCCAGCTTATTGCCATTAGGATTAGCTGAGCCCTGGGGAGCCAGAGGCAAGCACAGTGTGGATGCTGCATCCAGACCACGTACAAGTCCAGTCTCACACATTTCCGTGGGATCTGGGGCCAGGCCCACACAGGGATTTGCTAGGATCACTGCAGCAGGAGAAGGCAGTGTGTATAGACACTACTCACTGCTGTACTCAGAGAAAGGTAGAAAGTTTGGAGGAGGGGTTAGTGAGGCAGAGTAGAGGTTATGTCTCTGGGAAGATGGGGTCTGGAGGCAGGTAAGAGAAAGGAAGACAAATTATTGAAATGGAAATAATTATCCAATTAAACTATTAGTGAATTTAAATAAATTTGGGGTTGTTTTGTTTTAACAATTGAAAGCTATGGAGAGGAAAAAGGAAAACCTGACTGAGGATCGCTGTCCTGCTTTACAGATGTGCCATTATACCTGCTGAGTGAAATCAAAAGTAATGGGACCACCTTACACCTCATTCAAGATTAAAAATTCACCTGCTAAGTGAAATAAATGTCCTGTTCACAGAGGCCAGCCAGGGCTCTGGGCCCAGATCCAACCAATAACAGAAATAATAACCTTATTCTTTGCTTCGAATTATTTCATTTTTAAATTATAAACAAAGGTTTATACCTTTAGTTTGGTCATTATTCTGACCCCTTCAAATCAGGCCTTTTAGATGAAAAAAAATCTGATATTTATACCAAAAAAAGAAAGCAGTGATATGAAAAAGAATAAAGAATCTAGGCAGTGAGACACCGTAATCTCAGAAATGCTAAAAGAGAGATTTTTGTTTGTGGTAATGAGACCATGCTCCTATCTGAACTAGGATCAGCTACTTGGTTCAAATCTTTTCTGCTTGACAAACAAACAAACAAACAAACAAACAAAAAAGTCAACAACAGTAAGGATAAAAGAGGTAGAGAAGTCTCATGGGCCAATCCAATATCTGCTTTCTAAAACAAGCAATGGCTCATCTGGACTTCCATCAGACTTCTAAAGAATGTCTTAGCTCAGGCTGTGGTTGCAAGTGAGCAGACACTGTACCCAACATAAATATATCATACAGTCAGAATAAGAAAGAAACATTTCTGCATGTCAAAACATATTTAGTAACTAAACAGAAACACACAGGTATCACGGACTACCTTGCATATAACCATGCAGATCGCCTCAGTGAGCATGTGAAGATATTTGAAAGAAGTCAGATTTTGCCTTTCTCTCCTAATGAAGTTTTGCCATCTTACTCCTCCAGCCACAGACATTGGATTTCATCTCTCTTTTGATTTGCTTGTGTGCAGCCACCCTGTGACCCATGCATCTGTTCAGCGTTCTACTGCCGTGGCCTGTACACAAAACAAGCAACAGCAGCAGCTACCTAAAATTAAAAACTGTACAAAATCTCCACCTGAACCGTGAAAACATATTTATTACACACACAACACAAACTGTGGTGTTTACTAAATGACTGTCCTTCACTTTGTCTTGTCTTTACATTATTTGTACCCATATGTCCCAACCCTGATGCCAGATTCCTTCAACTGCCACATAAACAGTCTCTGTTCTATTATTTCAAGATCACACTTTGGTGCCCTTAAGTTGTCAGAGCTTGCTGGAATGCAATAAAACGTTTTCTTTCTTTCACATATTTTGAATAAAAGGCTCATATATAGGAAGCTGTGAGATAAATTTCTGTCTCCATCATGCTCTGTCTTAAATTATGGCTCTAAGGCTCTGGAACACAAAGCCCTCTATTTTAGTAAGGTCTGGGTAAGAGGTGAAGGGCAGGTATCCCTGTGTAACTTAAATATACTTCAACAGACTATCTCAAAACACATTCTCCAATTACATATCTCTCCCTTAAGCCCTATAAATGAAATCCCTAGACAGTAATTGGGCTTTCTCTAGTTGGTTTTTTTGATTGCTTTTTCTGGAATGAGGATCCTCCACATTCACACCTTACTTCCTAGGTCTGTATCTTTGTAGATGTCTCTCTGATGATTCAGATTTATTTTTTTTTAATGAAGCATCATATACAAAGTGTTCTTTTTTATTCCATTTGTTCTTTTAACCATTACACAAACAAAATATTGGTTCTGATTCCCTGGTTGTAATTTCTTGTTGATTGATTCATTGTTTAGCTATAAGCTCAATGATCAAAATATTTAGAAGGCTTTTAGGAGGTCATGTAGTATTGCCCAAAGGCAGAATTGACTATACATCAACTGTTCTTGGCAGCTGCTCGTCTAACCAGTTCTTAAAAACCTCCAGTGATGGAGATTTCATCATTTCCCTAGGCAACCTAAGCCAGAGCATAACCACCCTTATCATTAGAAAGTTCTTTTTCCCAGAAAGTAGGATCGTCTACTGGAAGACATATCAGTCACTGAGAAATGCTTTGAGATAACACTGTGCTGTCATCCAAATCCACCAGGCGCTTACTCAGGCTTAACATTTGGTAAGGAATATGCCATCCTTGAAAGGTACAGAAATGTTTTTGAGCCACTCCCAAGACAATAACTGATAGCAACCGATTCAGATTCAATTAGCCATTGGCTCCTTAGTGGCAATAAATATCTCAGTGGCTGCTCCTGGATATCTTCCACACAATGAATAAGAATGGACTGGGAACTACACTTCTCCAAAATATTTAATTCTTAAAGAACAGACATTAAGGAGGAAAAAAAATTGCCTGGATCAAATACTGAAAGTATTCAGCCGGTGATGAGATCCAGATGCCATTGTGAAAGATCAGATTAGGCTGGATTAGGCCAAATATATATTCCAAGTTGTTTTGCCAATGAGCAAAAAGAAGCTTCCAAGAAGGCCTACTGAGTTTGCAATTTAAACTGGCACTCCCTGCAATATAATCACACCACTTTGGTGACAGGCAGCCTCGTGAATGTGTGCTTATTTCATGCATGGCTGTTCTAGAACAAAAAAGAAAAAACAAAAAAGAAAAGAAAAAAAAAAAAAAGAGAGCAGTTGTTTAATGACACAAGAGAAAGGGCATTTTCAATGGTGTTGTGGCTAGCAGCTCTTATTTGCTCTCCGCATTTCAAGAAGGAAAATGGAGGCCAGGAGGAACCAATCCATTTTGGATAGTTCAGTTTTCCATGCCTGAGATTCTTGACTTTAAAAAGAAAGAGACAGAGATGAAACTTATTTCTTCATTAAATATTTTAAGAAAAATATTGAAGCTGTTCTTCTGCTCTATTGAAAAAGCTTTCCATGGTAACCAGATAATGAGAGTTAAAAACGAAAAAGAAATACAAAAAAAGCCAAGCAGAATCTCCAAGTCACAATCACAAACCCTCCATTAAAATTTTATTCTATTCAGTTCCTATCATTCACTTGGTCCCCATCTATATGATGGCTGAGCCACCTCCTTTTTTACTTCCATTATCTGGCAAGAATATCTGCAAGCTCTGTGCTTGTGTGGAGGCTCAAACATGTGCAGAGGCTATGATGTAAAAGAAAATCCTACAAACCCTAGAAAGAACCAGATGGCACATGAAACACTACAGATGTGAGAGCAGATGAACACTGGAGTGGTTTATAGTGGCCCCATTCTGGACTTCCAGAGGGCTTGTGCATGAATTCAACCCCTCTGACTCAAGCACGTAATTGAAGAGCCTCTTCACCCTTGGTCACCTGATTAGTCAGTGAAAGGAGACAAATATTTCCAGTCCGCTCAGGCCCTGTGTTGCTCTCAGAGATCTCATTCTTCCACCACTGCTGATGGAAGAAATTTGGAGCATCCAGATTCCTGTATTAGATATTTCCTTTAAGAGGCAAAAATTAGATAAGAATGTAAGTAGAGTTTACAGTTCAGTGGAATGCCAACAAGGCATCTTACCTAGGCAACTTCATGCCGTGTGCAATGTGTGCGGGCATCTCAGGGACATGTGAACCTATGAAAGAGCAGGGAGACCTGTAAGTTTTCCTAAGAAATAATCTCTGAGAAACTTTAGAGCTTGATCCCAGAGTGCAGAAAGGGGTTTTCCCTTTTAGATTCTCCATGACATGGACAACACGGGAATCCTGTCTCCTCTAGACTCAGTTGAAAATAGGCTGTGAAAGAAACCAGAACACTCCCTGTGGACAGCAGAACCCCATGGCAAGCCCTGCTCCAGTCTGGGGGCGTTTCAGACCACTTCACCTAGAGGACAGCTGTAATCACAAAGGCATGGAGCATCCAGAAGAACTCTGTCTGATTCTGGTCCTATAGTTCCCATCTTGGCAGGCCAAGTGATCAGTTCATTTCTGTAGCTGTGATTAGAATGTGTCAACAGGATAGGTCCTAGAGCAAAACCAAATATACCAAGCTGAAGGTCTACTTTCTACATAGGCATGTCTGCACGTGACTTTTCCTGTGGATTCCTCACCAAGAACCAAGGGCCTAAAAAGCTGAAATCAAGACTGTCCCAAAACGGTGCATCCCAGGTTTTAAATCAAACCTCTCATTTTCTGGCGGTAGGAACTTAGTCAGTATATTGTTAGTGTTCACACATTGCAGACATGATGATTTAAAAAGGCTTAGGGTTGTCTGCAGCCCAGACTCCCTGCTAGACTCCTTTCATTTTGCAGCACTGAGGTTGTGTCCTGGAAAGGCTGTGGCAACACGCCCTAATTCTGTAAACTCAACCCTTCCAGGCTACCAACAACAAGCAGGGTCGATTATGGCTCAGCCTGTGGTTTTTCAGTTGCATTTTAGGCTGCCTCTTTTGCACTGTCCCCAGCCAGAGGCTGATATTTTCGGCTGCAGCGTCCTGTGTTTGCCTCACGCAGGGGCAGCCAGAAGGGCAGCTGCCCTCCTGCCCTGGGGCAATGTGGACTGCAAGGAAGCAGGAGATCCACTTGCTCCTGCAGCCCTTAAGGAGCTGCCCCTGCCTGGCTCGTGAGCAAGCACCTGACTGAGCCAAAGGGCTTTCCCTGCTCAGGCTCCTAGGTCTGGGAGCACCTTACCTGTCATCTCCAGCCCTTATCCCACAACAGTCACCTCTTCAAAGCATAAAAAGGAGTAGAAACAAGATGTGAATATAGGGAAAATAGAGTGTCCTCACCTCTCCACAGATGTATTTGCCCAAACTATGAAGTCTGTAAGAAGAAAAAAAAATTATAAGAATTCTTTAATCTTAGTTTGGACATGACTACTAATTAAGCTGTGTTGTATTACCAATCTGTACAGTGTCATAAGACTCAGTTACTCAGTGATGAACAGTACTAAAAATTATGCTTTGAGAGACTTACTTAATTATATTGATTGAAAAATCTAGCTAAATATAACTAATATATAGATATCAATTAGCCTGTTTTCCATGTAAGAGCAAAAATTGCCCTGGTACTGCCTGGCAAAAGAAGAAAAAGAACTTACTCAAGTTGTCTGTCTCTCTTTTCCCTTCCCACCATGAGGTCATGCAGAGCCATGCATTATCCTAATATGGGCTAGTTAATAACTCAATTTAGAAAGAAGTATGCACACTTTCATGTTGTGCCATGATTACTTGCTAATGATAAAAATAAATCTGATCAGGCAGGAATTTTGGAGAGTTCAAAGTGGCCAAAAAAAGTAATAATTTCCCAAAAAGGTATGTTGAACAATAAACATTAAGTTATTTTCCTAAATTCTTGGTGAAAACCAGCCCAGCTGCAGGTCTAACACTTTGAGGTAGGTTAGAGCTCTATGGTCCCTTATGGGTTGAGACATATCCAAATTATAAAAGGTATGTCCAAAGGGAAGTCAGACAAGTGGGAACTCAAAGATTAATTCATGGATCTGGTAACTCTCAGCCTCCAGATTCCTCTTCTGCAGACACCAAACCTGTACAAAGAAAAAATCCACTTCATCATTCCATTCTCCCTTTGCTTCTCAATGAAGACAGGTCAGATAAGTTTGTTCCATGTGAGACTGCTTTGTTGTTTGATGTAAGGGACTTATTTTGATACTCCTGAATCAGAGATTCCTATTGAGCATTCATGGCCATCACCATCTTGACTCAACCAAAACTGCAGGGGTAGCTTTTCTTTACCATTGCAATCACAAATAGAGGTGGCTTTATCATTCTGAAAAGGATCTATCAGCAATGAAATACAAAAAACCCCAAACATTTGGTGTGTCAGAATCTTCCACCATTCCCTGCAGAGAAGTTTGAAAGGACAGTATGTTCCTGACAAAACGATATTCAAGCTAAGATTGGCTTTCAGGTAATACAAAATTTTTTATTTCTCAGTGATCAAACTGTTGTGATTGGCTGGAATTTGTGAGTTTCCAAAATAAGTGACTGACTGCAGGGGATGGTCTAATGGGTGGAGGCTGGTATCCAGTCACAAAGGAATATCCATTTTTAAATAAAATTATATACTTGTAATTGCATTTTGGCTCTTATTCACAATGGACCAAACCACAGTAATTCTCAATAAGACAGTCAACCATCAACTACTGAGCCCCAAACAACTCAGACTGAGTTTATCCTGAAGGATTAAGGTCAGGAAACCACTTCTGCTAAGATGCGATGTTATGGAAATGTTTCAAAATACAAGCACTGGGATGTAAGGTCAGCTTTGGGGCAATCTGCCAAGCAGGCTTTGCTTTCAAAGCCTTGTTTCCCACTCACCAAGCCAGGGAGGGTCTGATTTGGTGTAGATGTCACAGTTTATGCAATATCACCCAGCAGAAAACCAAAATGCATGTGTCCCACACTGACTCTGCAGAGCAGGACTACAGGGATGTGATCTGATGAGGAGGGATCATGCAAAAGCTCAGGTCACTGGTTCCCCTTTCATGGCCCTTCTCCTCCTAGGCAAACAAACAGCCCACAAGCTGGCAGCCACTCAGGATGTTCTGTAGCCCACAGACAGGACAGCACAGCAGATTTGGGAGACCCAGTCACGACTGACCCCAAAGTGCACCTGTGGATATGGGACCAACAGCCCAGACACCAGAGACTTTTTTGTGAGCTCAGGGATGCTGATGCATGGGAATCATGCCATCCTCCTTCCCTCTTTCTGGGTTACTCCTTCCCTTCCCTTCCCAAATCCACTGTCCCTCTGCCTTTCCCCTGTACCCTGCTCCCACCAGACCCACATCACGAGAGGCATTTTTAATCCTTTCTCATAGCCCCACTTCCTGCACCTCCCAGCTATGAGTTGTAATGTGTGAATGCCAGCTTTGATATTTCTGGTTTGTTACGAATTCATGCTCCTCTCTTCTTGAATTTGAGCTCAAAATTCAGCTGGTGGGAACAGCTGTCCTCTCTTTTTCCTTTTCAGTTACTTGCTGAGGGACTACCCTTCACATCTGACTCACCACCTCACAGGCAGACCCAGGAGTTAACTTCCTTGTCACCCTGCTTTGAGGTTTCCTGCTTTGATACTGCAAAGAATGAAAAAGAAAAGGCAGAGGGAGGGAAGCCCCTCTTGTTGTAACACCTGGTCACGATCTGCTTGCATAAATAAAAATTATGCTCCTCTTTCTCTTGAGTTGAGGGTGATCAGGACAATTAATTCCCCTGCAACCAGAACTAAATAAGCATCCAGCCAGACTGAGTGGGGAATGAGGAACTGCAGTTCAGTGTTTGACATACAGGCTGCTATTGGCTTCAGCAGGTCTGCCTGTACACTGCAGGTGTGGGATGTACCAACCAGCCCACATTCACAGTACCTTGGGATTATCCCTCGATGGCAAAGGGGCTCTATTATACGGCACATGGCCCTGGATCTGTCCCACTGCAGTCCCCTATAACAGTATCAGAGTCATAGAAACACAGAGTATTTCGACTTGGAAAGGACCCATAAGAAGCCAACTCCTTGATGATCACAGGACTGCCTAAAGCTAAACCATATGACTGAAAGCATTTACCGGATGGTCCTTGAACTCTTGACAGTCTTGGTGCCATGATGACTTCCCTGGAGAGCCTGTTCCAGTGATTATTATTAATTTTCATGAATTTCTTAAATGAAAATTTCTGAAGTAATGAGGATTTGGCTCTAGCCCAAGGTATAGTGCTATGGCACTGTGAGAAGGCCCACGTTGCGTACTCCTGGGGTGACAAGGGGTGTGTGGGCATGGCTGAGGACACACAGCCCTCTGAGAGCACAGAGTGACTGTGCAGGGCAAAGGCATGCACACCTGCTGTCCCTCTCTTGGGGGACAACAGGAGCTGTTCCCAGGACTCTGCTGGGACTGTGTCTTGGACTCAGCTCACTGAAAGATTTCAAAAGAGAGCCAGGGAATGAGCCAAGCTGAAGAGTCAGTCATGGCTCCAGTGCCCACAATATCTTCCTGGCCTTTTCTCTTTAACACTATGGACCATACCCTGTGGGGCTGAGGGCATGGAGTGCCATATGGACACACAGCCTTTTTGGGAACATCCACAGTGGCCTGCCTGCAAAGCTTGTGTCACTGGGAAACAGGAGGCGTCAAGGATGCAGGATTAGTTTAAACCAAATGAGCTGATCCATGGCAGCTATGCGCGAGTCTGTTTTCTCTCTGTAGCAAATGCAAAGAGGGCCTGTCTCAGCCACAGTAATAGGGGGCTAAGCTGTTCATATTTCCTCCCATGTGCCAAAGGGTTGGAGCATGCACTCAGTCACTGCGCCCCAGCTGATACTCAATATATTTATTGTGCTACAATATGCTGATCATATGTCTGAGCCTCGAGAAATGATTAACATTTCTGGTTTGATTAAGTGAAGGTCCCTTTTGAAGCTGCAAATGATGCCGCTACAATCTATCAAGCAAATATGGATTTATGAATATTTAAAAATGCTAGTTATGCAAATGTGCACTTAGGGAATTTAAAAATACATGTAATTAATCTCTTTGGGGTTGCTGTGATCTGTTGAGTGAATACATATCCAAGGAGAATAATCAAGTCAATAAGACAACAATGACTATTGCAGAAGGATACTCAGTAGTACCTCCCTTCTCCACAGATGATGGTAACACACAGTGGTTCTAGAGTAGACTGGCATTTTGTTCTTCAGTATTTCTCTGTTAGGTTGCAAAAAATCAGGTTGGCTGACAAAGCAATCCATGCCACAACCACACTTAATCAGGGTGTTAAGACTCATAACAAAATCATTGCTGCAAAAAAGAAAGAGAGTATGCAGCATCTTCTCTAGATTAAATGTCTGTGTTTACATCCTTCATTACACCATTCACTTCAGACGAAGTCCCCAAAGATACTCAATCCTTATTTTTGTAATGTCTGACCCCACAGCACCCCACTCCATGGTGGAATCCTCATCCTCAAGAGCGTGCAATTCCCAGGGAGCATGGATTAAGAAAAGAGATCCTGGAAATCAGCCAGGCTGGGATTCACTTAAGCTAGCAAAGACACAAAGGAAAGAGATGATGCTTAAAGTATATAAGAGTTGTTTTCATTATCTAATAGCTCTGCTTCCATGCTTACTCTGCATCTTGGTCCTCTTGCACCCACACTGCATTTATATTTTTTCACATCTGGGATGTCTTTTGTAGAATTCAACAAGATAAAACATCAACACAGTAACAGCAGGACAGACATAGCCTAAAAGGCTGAATGGATCAGCAGCATGTGTCTCCTGGCCACTTAGCATTCCCACACTCTAGCTGCCCTGTTGCTCTCTCATGACTTCCACTAAGCCTATCAGTCTGTCCTTGTGGAGCAAACAAACAGCTCCAGGAGCCACACATTGTCTCCAAGCTATACAGTCTAAAGGATCATTGGAGAAATCTGGCATCTTTGAGATTCCTTTCCATTTTCTTAATTTAATTGAAATTAGAAAAAGGATTTAAAATTTATTGGGGGTTTGGGTGGGGAAAAAGCAAAAATATGCAGGCAGAATATATTGTCATCAGACTTTTGTATAATTTTAACAGAAGACAGTATTTTAGAGACTATATTTGCTCATAAATCTCTGTGGTTACTTACCTGATGACTAAGTAAGAATCTGGAGATTGTTCTACCTGATTCATCTCCTCTTCAGCTTTCAGATATTCTGGGATGTGCTTCTGGCTAGAGCTATTTCATTTCTTCTTCCCTTATCCATGTCAACTGGTAATTTGCTTCATAATCTCCTCAACAGGGTTTTGATCTGAAATACAAGAGACTGAGGATCAGATCCTTCTCGTAACTTATTTGTATAGCATTCAAAAACCAAGGTTAAGAAAGCCTCACCCCATAATCCTCCACAGGTAACAGTTCACTTTGCTACCAAGGAGAAGAATTTTAATCTGATGGACGAAGCTTTTGACTGTCAGGGCTCCGTTCCTTCTGCAGAGGATTCAGTCTGCAGCAGCCTCCTGTCTCTGGGGGTCACTGGCATCTACTGCTGGCCTGTCCATGAACCCATCAGCCTCTACTGCCCACATGCTCCAGCACCTAGGCTCCAACAAAGGCACCCAAGAAACTGTAGAACTATTTAGCCCTTACACTCAGAGGATAACACTGAGCCCCAAATATTTGCACACTGACAGCTCTGTATAAGCATCAGAGCTAATTTTTTATTTATTTTGCATATCAACTAAGACAAGCAGCCAATTTCCATCTCCAGACCTGCCGGAGTAAAACAGAAAGCATAAAAAAAGTTAAATTTTCAGTGACAGAACTGTGAATGCAGTACAGGTATTTAAAAATAATTGCTTTAAAACCATGGGAGCTGGGTCCATTGTTTCTGGAAGTGAAAAGTATATCAGTATCCTCCAGAAGGCATTAAACAGGCTAGAGAGCTGGGATAGAGAGAGGGTAAGGGCAATGCTGACTCTCTGGAGATGTCTACAGTAAATTTGGGCTGCGTTGAAGCTCACAGTCCACATAGACCTGAGCACTCTCCCTTACACACGTTGTACCCCAAGCACTCTGCACCTAGGGCAGCCACCCCACCTAGGAACAGTGCTGGTCCCACAGCAGGCTCAGGAAATGTAAGGGCAACTGGGTACCAGTACAGTGCAGCAGATGAGAGTGGGGATGGTCACATTCACTTAGTAATTCCTTTCCAATAGCACGTAAACACAGCACAGTCTTTCACAAAACTGATGGTGAAATCTAGACCTAGGGCCAGGCTTGTGCAAAGAGGTGAAGTTCAGCCTTTAGGGAACAGGGTTAGCTTCACAGATAGTTTTACTTGTTACCTCTGAATCCATCACTACCACACTTGTGACCACAGTAACAGCAAGTGTACCTCTAAACCCTGCCTGGGAATCTGATCAGTGTGAACAGGACCAATGAACTGCAGCATAGTTCAGCAGAACTGATTAAAGATTGGGAAATGGCAGCCTGTTTCTTATTTCAGACATCTGTGAGAAAAGGCAAAATCAGGATCAACATGTTCAGCAGTGCAC
>VYZR01126382.1:0-10409 GCA_013400675.1 Oxylabes madagascariensis
GAGGAAGGTGGAAAAATGCTTTATTCTTCTTTTAAGTGATTATTTTTGCCTGCGGGCCCGGGATGCTCCAGCAGAATCCAGTTCTATCCCAGGGCTCTCTCTAGTGGCCAGAAAGGAAAGGCTGAGCAGGCGCTCAGCGGAGGCTGCGCTGCCCCGAGGGACAGACACCACAGCCAGGGATNGAAACCCTCCAGAAGTCGAACACTGCTGGGCTGAGCATCCCTTTAACAGGTGGATGGGGCAGTAATTCACTGCAGAGCTGGGGCACGCTGGGCACAGACAGAGCTCAGTTGCAGAGCTGTCACTCTGCCTTGCTCCTTTCAACACACTGCAGCTGGGAACTGACAGCAGAGAGAATTCTTCCTCCAGGCTGACCAGCAGTCTTTGGAGTCCTATATTCCTTTAAGTTTTATATATATCATTTGGCAGCATAGGTGGTGGTAGCCATTGGTGCCTAAACTATTGAGAGCTTGCAGGGTAGTATTCAGGCAATTTTCTTATTTACAATATTGCACATCTTCTGTTTATTTCATTGTAGAAACTGCAGCAAAATGTGGATTTTAATGTGGCAAAGCCAAACACCCAAAAACTTTAAAAAATAACGGAATTGAAGTAATAAAGCCCCTTTGCCAGTACACCGAGTAATCCAGGGAAGATCAGGGGCAGTACTGTTCCCTGGGCTCTTGCCTCAGGCCCAGGGCAAGCTCGCTGTGTGATGAGCTGTGAGTAGAGCTGCCATGACCTCAGACTTGTGGTGGCTGCCACAGGAATGCTGTCCACTACCAACACAGCACATCAGCCACTAGGACATCATGAAAAAAAAAGAAAAGAAAATTTGACAAGTTTAAAGCATTACATGAAGTCAAAACTCCCCAAAGAACAGGGAGTTCTGCTTGACAAATAACACAAGCGCTCACACCCAGCTAGGAGCCAGTCTCCACTACCTTCCCCTATGAGCTCTTAATGCCATGAAACAAGTGACTCCTCCCTTTTATCACCAGCCCTTCCCAGCTTGCTCTCCTGGGAATAGGCTTTTTCACATTTGAGCAAGTCTCTTTCCTGTCCTTTTGATAGATTTAAACTTTTCTCTCCTTTTGTTGTGAAGTGTTTTGGTTTACTCTTCAGAGGATTAAAAATTGACTCTTACATGCTAAATTTAATTCCCTAGCTTACCTCCCCCATGTTTTTGTAACTTTTGGTGTGAAAAGCTTCGGCCTGTAGTTCAAAGGCAGTAAATCATTTTCTTGGGCTTGCAGTGCTTTCTGTTTTTCTGAAGAAGCTTTTCATGCTGCGGTGTGAATCCCAGAGAAACCTGTGGCTGCTGCTTTGAAGCTTGCAGTGACATTTGGACATGTGGCACCTCTGTAAAGGTCTACTGGATACCCATGTGTCAAGCAACCTGTCTGAAAACTTGGCCTGGCAGCCTCCCCTCCAAAGGGGACAGGAGTGGGAGGTTTCTGCAGTGCAGGAGGGTCTGGATGAGGTATGGGCTGGTACATGGCTGCTGTAGTAACCTCCTTGTAAGTATTTTAAATGTCTTACTGAGCTACCATAACCTGTGGAAGAGAGATGTTCTGTAGCAAAACTACCCCTTTGTGCTGTGAACGACAGGAAAAAGCACTGAAGGGAACCTTTTTCTTGTTAACCCATTCCCTTTTTGCTGAGCATGAAGGCAGCAAAAGCATCTCTGCTGTGCAGAACACTGGGAAATTCCCTTCAAAATACCCATCCCACTGTGCTGGTGCTGTACAAACCTGAAACAGAAGATAAATCCTTACCCCAAACTGCTTGAGGTGCACATGTAAGGGAGAGACAGTCTAGCTACAGAATAACATCTTAATAACCCCAGTTATTAAGATGTTATTCTATAGCTAGACTGCTACAGAAGTTCTGATTTCGTTTGCTGTCTTTAATGGCTCTTCAGGAGCACAGCTGCATCTATATGCCAGAGTCCTGTGGAGTTAGGCACATCACTATTTCTGCATCTAGACTGTCTTTAGGTTTTTTTGTATGTCAGTTTTTATCCTGTACAGCTTAATTAGGTTCTGTGTTACTGCAAGCTGCTTACTACTTAAAGAGCATTGGAGAGTTGCACTGAAATATTCATGTCCAGTGCATTACTTCATTAAGGAAATGATCTAAAATGAATGGAGATTGAATTATGCCCAAAATGCCTATAAAACTGGATGCTGACTGATTACTTAATGGTCCTCCTGATACGTGATGCATTAGAGGCCTCTGCTGCCTTCAATTTTTCATGGGCTGAGCTCAGTCTTGCAGCAACTCCAGACTGCTGGTTAATGGCATTTCCTTGTAACTAAGCATACTGCTCCTTTTTTTTTCTTGACATACATGGTGTTTTCATGATATATGAATTGAAGTGTCAAAGTATGTTTTGTGCTTGAGAATGTATTTGGGGTCACTAAAGGGATTATTCCCATTTCAGTGCTCAGAAGGCAACCTGTTCTGAAAAAACTGCAGCATCTCAGGAGAGTCCTTGTGATTTGTTGACCTTAAGCCATGTAGAGGTAACTGTCCCAAAAGTACGTTGGCTGTGGTAAGAAAATGGTTCTGTGGTTACAAGTGAAAGAGCTTAATCTGGTGCTAATCATTTAAAAGCGTATTTGGAAAGCAGAGAGCTTTTACCAAACCTTTGTTTTCAGGGCTTATAGAAAGCTCAATTTGGTCTTCAGTAACAGAGAATGAGTTCTTCCAGCTGTGATCAGGTAATGCAAACAGCAATATAAATGTAACAGAGTGCAAAGGAACACTGTTATAGGTCTTGCAGACACTGCTGTCCTCATATCCAAGCATATTACATATTCCTCTCTCCTCCTGAGCCTTCCTTTCATTTGTTTCATTCCTCAGGATAATCATTGTGTGCTTCCATGGAGGAGATGCTCCAGCCTGTGTGGGCTGGACAGGGCTCAGACTGAATCTGGGGACAGCAGAGTCTGCAGTAGTGAGCTGGGACCTGGCAGCTCTGCCTTGTTTGCAACACTTCTGCAGCATCATTCCTGCTTCCCAGGACCTGCAGGACCAGCCTGGACAAGCCTAGTTTTTCAGGACCTGTGCAGTGCCTGTTTCAATACCTGGGAGAGATTTATTCACCCACTGACAGTGTTGACCTGGCCGTCTGCAGGGCAGGAGTTTTTTGAACCTTCACTTGCACAAAGGAAAATGTCCAGGATTTAACAAAAATGCCTTTTTATAACAGAAGTTTCAGCTCTGTTTTCCTTTTGGCCTATCCCTTAATCTGTCTCATGCACTAGGGAAATCCAATCCTTGCAAAGTTAATTTTATTAATTGATGCTTATTGGATTATCTTTCAAATCAAATGAGCTTTAGCTGGGTGAGCTGGAAATAAAGAACATGCAGGGACTTAAAAGCAATTCAATTCATTGGTATACCTCTGCTAGTAAAAAGTAGCTCCTGAAGAGCCCAATTTCCTGAAACATTGGGGTTTCCTCTACAGGAAGGACAGATCTAGCAGAAAATGGGAGATCCGGGGCCATCTTCCAGTTGAGTGGAAGTGCAGTGTTGGCAAGGTTGAGGGTACCAGTGAGAGGTGCCTGGTGCCAAGAAAGGTGTATGGAACACATTGCCAACACCAGACCTCTCCAGGGGAAATCTGGGACGTCAGAAGCATGACTTAGAAGTTGTGTATTGACACACTTTGGACTGTTCACCGGGAAATGTGTGTGGGATGTGCCTGGCTCAGGCTGACATCAGCTCCCATGGCTGGAGGAGATCTAGACACCCTGCAGGCAGCACCCTCTGCATTGGCATAGCCGTGTTCTGCAGCCAAAGAGTAGGTGGCTGGCAGGCTGGCAAGCTGGGGTTTAATCTGTCTGCTCACTGAGATGCAAAGCCATGCCTCCACTGAGCCAGGAGAGTGTGCTGGCTACACAGGTTTGCTCTGATAACACTCTGCTCTCCAGGATGTGCTGCTTTTTGGTGAATTGAGCTCCCAGACCAAGGGAAGTGCTGCAAGGGGGAGCCTTGGTGTCCCTTGGTAAAAGGGGAGCCCTGGATCCATCCTGGTCCTGCAGTGATTCAGGCACTGGCAGCGTCACTGGATTAAATCCTGACATATCCATGCTGTAGGGAGCCAAGCTCAGCACTCACTGTGTGTGTGGTTCTGGGGCAGCCTCACCTTCAGCACGTGGGTGGAGTTGATGCACATGAGGATTCCAAGGATCTTCTGGGAGCTGTGTCCCTCTGGATGATGGCAAACAGTGAGCCTGGGGGCCAAATGCAGCAGCCAGACAGCAAACAACTGTAGGGATGAATAATTGGAGGGAGATGAAGGGAAATCAGGATTACTATGGAGTGGGGCATGGGGGAAAAGGCCACAAATGCAAAGGAAGGAAAAAGAGCATTTTTATTGTGTTTCTTCTAGAAGAAACTGGGGAGTTTGCTTTGCCTTCCTGGGGAAAAGGGAATATCTTATTTAAAATACTCCCTGTCTCACAATGTAATGAAAACCCAAAGCAAATCTTCTGACTCCTGACAGCGTGAGGTTTTTAACACAGTAAATAAAGCAACATGTTTTCTCAAAGTCAAAAAAAGGACCTGTGGTTTGTGACAAAAGTTATTAATAAAAAGTGTTCTCTTGGGCAGTGAATTCAGAGGCTGCCTCATCAGACAGTTATTACCAGCCCAGCACCACCATTCCTGAGACAATTGAAATTTAGCCTCCTGACAAAAAATTGATTTTGAAGATTAATTGTCCCCTGTAGCACAGTTTTAGACCATCTGAAACACAGAGAGGACAATTGTCCTTTGAGTTTAATAGAGCTGTCTGTTTGATATCCACAGAGCTGGGGCAGCTCTATGCAGCTCTGTCCTGACTTGCAGATAATAGGGGGCAGTTTCAGAGACGTGCCACTGACAGAAGAGGGAACACCCATGGGTGATGTCCATCCCAGCTGCGCTCCTGGAACCTGTGCTGAACTGAGGGTAATGGCAAACAAACTTGGTATTTCAAAAGTGGAATTTCCTCGTGCAGCTCTGACTGCAGCAATGTCAGTTCTTACAGACTGCACAGCTTTTAAACCTGAATTAGAAAGACAAATCCAGATGGAAAGAGTATATCTGGATGTTATTTTCAAATGTATATGAGAGGGCACTTTTGGGAGCCCTGGGGAGCTCTGGGTTCCCCAGGGAGGACATTTAAAGTGCAGTAAAACAAGCTTTGCTCTGTCAAACAGTTATTGTCTAGCTACTGTGGAGGTGTTGGTTTGAGCTAGAGAGGCTCTCCTCTGTGGAAATTCTTTTGGGATATACCTTTTCCCTTGCCTGGCTTCCTGTGGTTTGAGTTGAAACTTTGTCAGTGCTCCTCTACCCTCTGAACCTACAAGAGGTGAGCTTTAGTGAAATTGGGCAGAGGCATCTCAGGCATTGCTGTGGGTGCTCAACAAGAGAATCCACGCTGGTGCTTGTGAAGGAAAATAGGTTTGGCATGTTCTGCTGCTCAGGAAGCAATGCATATTTGATTCTCCCCAGAGCTGAATTTGAGTTGAGTATTAAACCTCCACAGGCAACAGTGAAAGAAGGAGAAGTGAAGGTGTGTCTTAGGGGGAAATTTGTTATGATTTAATGTTTCAGGACTGCAAGGGCTGCTGGTTCAAATGAGTGCCTGAACCTCAGTGTGAAACACTGGTCTCTTGGCAGGTTTAATCCAGGTTTTCTGTAACAATCCCATCACACATGCTTTCCTTTTACACTGGCAAGCTTACAGCAGCAGGGAGACTGGGAGCTGACCTAGCCACGTCCTTGGTGGGTCCTGGTGAACAGCTTCTTCTCTGCTCTGTGGCTGGGGACAGATTTCCTCATGCCTTCAGCCTGGCCTCTCTAGTCAGGTGTCCATGGTCTCTGTCCCAGGACTCTTCCTTCTTGTTCCTTCCTAGGAAATTGAAAACTTGAAGAGTTACTTGTTCCAAGCAGGAGGGACTGATTGTGCATCCAATTAAGACGGTTCCTGGGGAAGCTGAAGACCTGGAGGCATGAGCATGGTCTCAGCTCTTTTGCAGACTGATGGGAGTGGGAAAGCAAAAGTCTCTTCTGAAATAGCACTGCAGGAAGCAGAGACCCTGTTATGGTGTTTAAGAGTTGAAGCACAGAAAACCTGTAAGGCTGGCTTGCAAAATCTGTGACTGTCCTTCACCTCTGATACCTGCACACAACACTTGTCCCATAATTCCTCACCCTCTCAGCTTCTGGTGTGAGAGAAACCCCCTCTAAATCAACTGATTTAATACAAGATTTAGTAAATTGGTTCCCAGAAGGTACTGGCAGGCTCCTGACCTCATCATCAGCTGGGGGTGGTACCTACCAGCCCCTCTGGGGCTCCTGGACTTGCTGCCGAGGTCCCCAGCCACAATCTGTCACTGTCAGAGGGGAAGATGTAGAAAGGGGCAAGTGATATGAGTTTTGGTATAGGATTAGCTTTGAAATGTCTTTTTTCCAGCTCTCTTAGAGAAAGACATCTCCCCTCTATTCTGTTCTGCTTTGTGCTGCTAATACCATCACAGCAGGGATTCAGGGAAAAAATCCCAACCAAACCCAAACTACTACTACTACTACCAAATAGTAACCAATTAGTAGCCAATGTACTTTATACAGGGAGAAGGAGAGAGAGGGCACAGCTTGTTTACTATGATGCCTCTCCTGCCTGAGCACAGTTCCCAGTGCCAGGGTCTCCCTTAGCAGATTGTTGTGCTGAGGGGCTTTGTCACACACCCTGCAGGGACAGCGTCTGTGTGGGCTGGTGGGTGTGTACATTCAGCCTTCAGCGATCACCCAGTTTCTTTTCTGTACTGTTTGGGGGTGGTTTTTTGTTTGTTTTTGTGAGGTTTGGGGTTTTCTTTGGGGGGGTTTCTTTGGGGGGTTTTTTGGCTTGTTTCTACTAGGCTTTTAATCAAGAGAGAAAGGAAGAAGAAAATTAAATAATGTTGAGTAAAAACATGGAGAAAATAATCCTTGCTGGGTTGTGAATGGCCCAACTTTGCTGAAGCTCAGATGTTCCACTCTCCTCCCAAACCTTCCTCAGTAGGTCTGCAGTCTGCTCAGTACATGCAACTGGATTCTTTGGCCACTTGATGTCTCTGTGGGTTGTGGAGAGCAGTGGGTAAATAAATCGAGGTCATGCTGGAGCTGGGCGAGAGCAGCAGCTGTGATGGGTTTGCTCCTCAGAGATGAACCTTTGATAGAGCCCTGTGCCATTCCTCTTGTTTCTGTTAATGAGCTTCGGATTTTCAAGACAATTGGAAAACCAGGAAGATTTGGTTAGCCAGTTTCCACAGGGAGCTGTTGAGGCTCGGCACACATCAGTGCTGCAGGTCTGGAACCTGCCACAGAAATTTGGGACAGGGAGTCCTGGCCAGCCCCATCTCTGTCTGCTTCCTCTCAGAAATGCAGTGGGAGAAGGGGGCCAAGATGCCAGACTGTTGCAGTGTCTCCCTACAGAAGATGAGGATTAGCAAATATGAGGCCAAAATCCTCCCCATTGCCTGGTGAGGTCTTGCATGGGGGAATTGCTGTGTGCTGCTATAACCAGGAAACCAGCCCTGTGTGGGAGTGGGTCCTAAGGAGACCTGGGATGTTCCTGTGGCTTTGCAGGTGTGCCAGTCTGTCCTCTGGGATTGATCACCCCGTGACACGGGCACAGACTGAGATTTCAGGTGGCACAGAAATGCTCCTTCCAGTCTGACACCATCACAGTCCTAAAAATAACATTTGCCACAAGTCTTTTGTTTATGCCTTATTACAATCTAGATTAGCTTTTGCTGGAGCCAGACTGTGATATCTCTGTGCCTTTGGCAGCGGAGTCATGGATGGGCCTGAGATTGCTTTGGGCACTTTATAGATAAACTGAGTGTGATTGCAGCCAGGGTTCCACATGGAAATGCCTCAGAAAAAGAAGTTTCCCATACTCATTTCTGCCCATGGTGATAAACTTCACTGTGATAGTAGCTGGAGGATCCAGCTCTCCTGTGTTAAATGCTGTTAAATGTGTGCACAGCTGGTTCTTCTTTCAAACCCTTCTAGTCCTAAGGAATTTGAAGCTTCTTGTCTGCAAACCAGATCTGCCTAGATACAGGCTTTTCCTCATGGTGATTCAGCAGGACTGTTGCTGTTCCCTAGGAATATACAGAACCTTTCAGGCACAATTAAAAGAAGTCCAATGACCTTTTTTCCAACTCAGTAAGAAGTTCTGAGACATTTTTCTCAAACCAGCAGTTTTAGCTCACTGTATGAGTTTTCAGCTTGGGCCATTTATAAAGTTTCTGCCTGCAGTGTATCCATCACTTTTCCCAGAGCCACTTCAGAGGGAGGAGAGCTTTGTGTTGGAAAGGTGGTGACTGGGAAAGTGTTCATCTCCAGCAAAACAGCTTCCCAGAGCCACTTCCCAGCCTCAGGGCACTTGAGCAAAATTGCACACAGGGCTTACACTACAATTTGCTGTTACTTGTGTGGGAAGATAAACATGAAACATCTCAATCTATCTGCTAAACTGCAATTTATGAGCTACAAATGGCTGAGTCTTAGAAGGGAATAACAGATTTAAACCAAAACTCTGCCGTTCTGTCCCCGGAGGCAGAGAGAGACCAGTCAAAAAAAAAAAACTGCCTTGAGTGGAGCATATGGATTTATAGAGGTGACAAACCCTCTCAGGAGGTGTCAGCAGCGCCATGGGCTCTGTGCTGCAGATCAAAGCAGTTAGAAGGGGCTTAGAACTGATGGGCTTAAAGTGAGTGGTAAAGGCTTGACGAGAAACGTCTGGGAAATACAGAGAAATAGCAAGGGCTTCTCTGTTCACATGCTCTGTTCCTGTGCAGTTCACATGAGAAAAAGGGGGACTTTGTTTATTAAACATCTTTCTGTGTCTTATTAATTCCATTCATCCGAGGATAGAGCAGCTCCCTCCAGAGTGCTTGTTGTTGCTTGCCTGGAAATCAGTCAGGGTCTGTCCATGAAGTAATGTTCTGGTTGAAACTCCTTGTTCAGTCAGCAATTTATGCAATTGCTAGGAGACTGCTCAAATGGCTAAATGACTTCTATTAACATAACTTTAATTCTGTACTTTTAAGAGAAATAATTTATGCTTCCTGTTTCTTCAGGACCCATTATTAGACTTCAACTTCTGGGGAGAGATCAAGGCTTTGTCTTTTCACCAGTGACTGCCTCAAGTTTTCTTTGAGGCTTGAAGCTGCTTGAATTTTCTCAGTAGCCAGACTGGGAATATGGAACAGGTCTTGGCAGGTATCAGTCCCTAAAGCCTCTTATCTTCTCCCAGGGAAGTGTTTGTCAGGACTTAGTTACACAGATAATTGTGGTCAGGTTGGTTTCCCCGAGTGGGTGCTGGTGCTTGCAAACGTAATCAATGCTTCGAGCAAATGTTTGAGGGTTTGACTGCACTTATCTACTGAAGAATAAAGAAATTCTACTGATGCTTGGTGCAACAGCTTCTCTAATAGCTGCTGTGGTCTCTCTCATTAAGGCTGATAGCTGTGATTTCCTGCAATAGCTGCACCAGCTGGTGCCCTGCCATGTCTCCATTTTTTCCCAATTAGAAACTGAGCCAGCTCCCCATGGCAGATTATGGCCTGCCAGTGGGATCTAGATAGGAGGAGAAAGTGCTTTGAAAATTTAGGACAGAAAGTACCATAGAGGAGATTTAGCAAGAGGTTCCTATTAATTATAAAGGTGGTATAAATTCCTAATCTACAAACTGTTTTATTAATGGTGACCATCATTAATACAAAACACTCAGCTGAATGTTGCATGAGCCATGGAGCAACAGATGGGAGATTCAGTTCTTGCTTTGTGTTAAACAGAACCACATGAGCACACAACTGACAGGGTGGGGAAATTCCTGAAAATTTGCTTCTTCCATCATCTCAGAGGAGAGAGTTTTAATTGAAAATAGGCACCATATGTGGAAGAATCCAGTTGGAATCCTTCAGCTGGATTACTTTGTAATGCAAAAGGGGGAAAAGTCTATCTCCAATTATGACAATATATTTTGCCAGCCTGCACTGATGGAGTGTTGCCAGGGAAACTCTCTAATCATCAAAGAACACATTAGTGTTAATGTGATTTTTGTAGATCTCCTAAGAGAATGGCTTATGTCCTTCCAGGAGAAAGGCACTGCTGAATAAATCATCCAGCATTCCTTACCAGTGAGACCCTCTTAAGTCTACTGAACAAATGGGGATTATTCTCCTGCAAGGAGACATGGTTCTCCTCTGAGCAGCACACCAGGCATGCTGGCAGCAGCCGCTTGGAGGCATGTGCTCACATGAATTTTTTCTTGGGGGATGCTGCCCAGAGAGCCCCCCAAGTTAGCAGGGTAGCTGCTGGGACAGCAGAAACGTCATGCAAGCAGGTCATTAGCCCTTTTG
>VYZR01126386.1:4590-20529 GCA_013400675.1 Oxylabes madagascariensis
TACACATGAGCTGTATATTCCAGTGATACTACAGGAAATCCATACTCTAGAAGACAGGCCACCACAGCCAAAGGCGTGCCTTGCAGCAAAACAAAACCAAAAAACCCAGAACAAAACCAAAACTAGACAATAAGATCAGTAAGCATTAAGTAGCAATCAAACCACCTTAAAAGACGTAGGGGAACTACTGTGCTGACCACAGCAACACAGGTATTCCATTCTGGAGGCTGAGCCCCGGCTCTAGCTCTGTCGTCTTTACAGCCTTCACCTCCATGTGGGTTACTACAAAAGGGAAGTTCCATTCCAAAAGGTTGTTTTTGTTTGTTTGTTTGTTTTGGGTTTTTTTTTTATTTCTTCCTTCTTTTTAATGAAAGACACTGCATTGCTTTCTCATCCCCTAGCAAACAGCTCAGAGCTGGAATGCAGAATAAATGTCTCAAAGACTCCTCTGTGCTGGAGGGCTTAGCAGAAACCCAGCAGTCTCAATATAAACCAGATGTGTCACAACAAGTTTTGGGGGGAGAGAAGTGTCTGCTCAGGGTCTGAGAGTGCTCAGGAGGGACTCTCTTACAAAACAGGCACAGTAACAATTAAGAAAGGTGGGAGTAGGCTCAGCAAATATTTCCCAACAGAACTGATGCCTTTCTTTAAAGCACCCCCATCATTCATTCTTCAATACTTTAACAGGGCCCTGATGAGATATACACAGCATATAGCTTGTGTTACATAAAACTTTTAGAACAGAGAAGGGCCAAGAACCCAAAAGACCTTGAAGCCTTTCCACAAGGGCAAGCAGGGTAAAGTATCTGATGATTTTGCTACAAAAATCTGGAGTATTCTCAAGTTGACTATGATCTTCAAGCTGTTTTGGCCTCCCAAAAACAAGAACACAGAAGCCAAATTTAATCCTGGGTAAGTACATCTCACCAGCTCCACATAATTCTGCATTATTCTCTTACAACGTAGCCATGTAAGGCACTTTAAGAATATGTGCCTGCCCCAAGCAATCCAAAAGCCTCATCTAGAAGCAATTAGGAGTAGGCAAGTACTTAGGGAAATTAGTCATTAGTTTGCAAATCCGGACTCAGAGAGTTTCTCAGTTACAAGACTCACTTGGGTTTAGTTCACTCTGTTTTTCAGGGTTTTTTTTTCCTGTCTTTTTTTTTTTTTTTTTTTTTTNTTTTTTTTTTTTTTTTTTTTTTTTTTTCCTGAAAGAGCATAGGGATAATGCTGTACAGTAGCAGAAATTTAAAAGTACTTGGATAGATCATCCTACAACAATTAGTTTTGTTAAATGATGTAGAAGGAGGAAAATGTTTGATAAAAAAATATTTCTAAATTAAACAGAAGAAAATAAAAGAAAAAGAGAATAGCAGGGACACTCAAACCCAAAAA
Organism: Oxylabes madagascariensis; assembly: GCA_013400675.1. Classification (NCBI taxonomy): domain Eukaryota; kingdom Metazoa; phylum Chordata; class Aves; order Passeriformes; family Timaliidae; genus Oxylabes; species Oxylabes madagascariensis. Next base: position 5,986 of record VYZR01126386.1, read on the forward strand.
AAGGTAAAAATCCAGGATGTAGACAGATGTCAGGAAAGAGAAAGAACTGGAGCAGGGAAAAAGAAATAAATTTCCCATCTCCCCCTCTGCTTACAGTTTCAAGTTTCAAAATAACATCCAAATGAGCTCTTTTCCAGACAATGTAACAAGCACAAAGACCCACCTGTAGTAGGCAATCTCTGTCTCCAAAATCTCTCATTTCAAATCTGAAATGTACACATTTCAGGTCTAAAGCATGGACAGCAGGCAATTAGCAAATGAGAAGCCCTGTCTATAGGCAGGCACATTCCAAATCCTGCAGGCATATGATGCAAATACACAAGTACAGTAATGCCAATCAAGATGCTAAATGAAAACTCCTGTGTTGCAGGCTGAACTCGACTTTCTTGCCTCACATGTGTCTATCGACTCAGCATTACCACATCATCCTACTTCTTTTTTTGCATAAAGGGGAAGCTTGTAAATATGCTAGAGTAATGCTGGACGTATCTAGGGGAGACCTGTGGTTTCCCACGGGATCCTGAGCTATCTGTGGGGTTCCTATGTGTTGTGGTAATGGCAGCTACAGCATAAACTTGAGCAGTACTCTGCTACTGGCCAGGATCCCTCAGCTGACTCAGCCTGCAGCAGGTTATAAAATGTGGAACAGTCCATGTGGTGTCACAGTTGAAGCTTAAAACAGGCAGGTATGGCTGTGCTGGATAATTGGTGGCCAAGTGGGCACGAGAGCCTGTCTGCCAGGAGGAGAAACTTATAAACTTGTAACATTCCTCATCAATTACTTCACCTCAGAGCCGAGACCAACCACGTGTGATTCAGGCTGTAAATGGGCCAAGGGAGCCATCCCAAATGGATATGGTGGAGGGAGGAAAAATTATAGGCCTGGGAACAGCAGCCAGGAGCCCACACTCAGGTACCAATGGTGGTGCCACCACTATCCAAGCTGTAGGTTTTGGAATCAGTCAGGCATCAGATGATGTGCCCCACTGGTGCCAGACATGGATGAGCACACATACTTTGGCTCCAAGTCAGGCTTCAAGCTAATGTCATCCTTTTTTGTGTCAAGCAAACTATTTGTTTGGAATTGCTGTGGAGGGAAAACGGCAAAAGAGACAGAAGTGTTTGGCACTGTCAAACATCCACGGGTATTTCATGCCTTGGCATGCCAGGCAGCTCACAGTGCTCACTCTGCAGAGCTCATCCTGATACACACTGAAGGATGAGTGAACAAAAGCACACTTAGAGCACGTGGGCTGAGTGAGCAGGAGAAGCACATAAAATGATTTTGGTCAGGTCCTGGCGTTAGGAGATGTAAAAGGTCTCTAGTGAGGAGGTCGTGCACCACAGCTGGGACATCCACACCCATTCCTCATGCTGAGGACATGATGGTGAAGGGAGTAGGTTGAGGGTGCTGGTTGCTCCCAAGAATTGGGAGCAGGATGGGGGGGAAGTCCTTTTCAGGTCACCAGTGGGATCCAAACAGCAGGGGCTGGGGGTGTGTGGAAGAACCTCTCTGCTCTCACTCCCCCACATACGACACGTTTTGTGCAACTCAAAGGACACTTACGGATGTCTGTTCAGACAAATATATCATGGATGCCCTGTCAGCAGCCCAAGAAGACAGCCTGCTCTTACTCCTGTCTGTGGGCAGATGACAATGACATTATTTGGGAGACCCACTTCTGGCATCATCTCTGGGAAATGTATTCCTAAAGCATCAGTTCAGCCAGGCAAGGCTCTCTTAGCTGCCAGCTATTTAGGAGGAGAACAAACTTCCTAACTAACTTACAAGTGCACATGTTCAAAATTTCTTATCAACGAGGCTTGATGTAAAACTGAAGCTCAAACAACATGAATAATAAATGAAAGTGACTTGTACTCCTACACTCAACAGGGCCCAGGGCTTTGACTTAAACTCCCTGTCTTCCCAAGACTGTTTCTCTCCCTTTTGCTCTGTATCCCAGTATGGGTTATATGGTTTTGCTATGCCAGAGTAGAAAACCTGTCCTTACAGCTTGTGCTGCAGTACGGAGGAGGAGGTGGGACTCTTTTGCAGACTTTGGAAAGATGAGTGCCAAAGGACTGCATTAAAGAAATATTGCAGCAAGCCTAAAGAAATTCTAGCAATTATATAGCAACTAACGCCGCAGCAGCTATAGCATCCTGGTGCTGGAAACCTGAAATACATGCACATGGATGGACAGACACATGGACACACTCTCCCAAAAGTTCATTTTAAGACATGCATCTTAGTGACTTGAACCCCTCCGGCCCGAGGGTCTGAAAAACTGACAACAGGAAGAAATATAAACAAGTGACACAACCGTCAAGAATGCCAATCTGAGTATCCTGCAGTCACAGTTTTCCAGCTGATCACAACTATTTTGGTAACAGTGTTTGACCAGTAACATTTGTATGTAGCTTTAAGTCTAAACAGAGCCACAAGTGGGTGGACTACTAGAGCAGAAGGAACCAGCAGCAGAAGTTCAGGACGGTAAATTTGTGCTAAAACCAACAACTACAAACTATGTGCACTAGTTTTTGTGTTGTTGTGGTGTTTCTTTGCTAAGAGGATTTATTTGCTTATGTGCTACCATGTTCTGGGCAAGACTAAAGCATGAAAAGATTACAAGTAAAAGAAATATGAAGTAGGAAGTTGAAAAACAGGTAAAACTGGATCTGAACAGTTTCACTTCATTACAATGGAATTCAGCCCGTGGCTGGAGGATAAATGTAGGTGGCACACTTCTCTTCTAAAGAAGAAAAATACCTAAACCTGTCTTACTTAAGGAATTAACTTGTTGACTTTTCATTCAGTCATGGGAGTACTCAATATTTTCTCAGTCAGACAAATGAGTTAATACAGAGTGTATGGAAAACTGACAGAGTCATATCTTTTCCTCTCTATTTAAATGGAATTATTATTATCACAGACATCCAGAAGAACTCAAAATTCCCTGTATTCTTTTAAAATTTTCCTAATATAATTTGGGTGACAAGGCAGCAGAGGAAAGGAGTTTGAGGGAGGGATGTGCTTTGTAATATTACATAAGGCTACAAAGAACCATTAAAAAATAATTAAATTGCCATAACGGGAGTACCAATTCTGTCCTGCTATACCACGGATCAAAGAGCTCCAAAATTCTGCTCTGAATTGTAAAAGGAGGAAAACGCAGTGCTGGCACCAGCCTGCCATTCAGGCATACACGTGAGCAAATCCAGCCAATTTAAACGCCTTTTGAGGCGGCTGTTTTTGAGCATTAAGAGCACGGGCTGCAGGAGCAGCACGGCACGGCTCGCTTGCTGCAGTTTCAGGCTTCCTGCGCGCTGTGCCTGCCTCTGCCGGGCTCCAGCGGCCGCCGCTGCCGTTCCCTGGGGCTCGCCTGCTCCCGGCAGCGGGAGCTCCGCAGCACGAATGATGCCCGCACTTCGCACCAGCACAGCCTGCCACGCCGCGGGGATCGCCCTGACAAGTCCGGATGCTCTTTTCAAGTTAATTTCATCCATAAAGGTCTCCAAAATTATGTCGGAGCAATGCTGTGTAGCTGGTTGAAGTCACGATTATCCCCCTGTGACAGCTACACCGCAACTTTTCTAAGCTTCATTTGGAAGACCTTATTCTAACCCAAGCCTCTTTCAAATAGGAAACTATGAGGTTTCTCAGACTGAATTTTTATCCTCAAAATAAATCAAAACAAACAAGTTTCTGGCCAAGTAAAATTTGAGCCTTTATTGCCTCAGTTGAAAATGATGGCAGATTTTTTTTTATGCAGTGACCACAGCAAACTCTTCCAAAAATAACCCCCTGCAAAATTCCTTGTATAAAAAATACCATTTCCATTTTGTGTTCTGTGTAATATATATTGTGATAAACAATACTATTCAAGCTCTTAACAGCTTAAGTGGGAGGGTTTTCAAAAGAAACTGTTTTTGTGGTTATTACTTGCCAGAGTATTTTTAAAGAGGGGAAAGCCTCAAATTAAAACAATGACCTTCTAAATAAAGTTGCATCAGAAAAACAAAAGTCAGAAAAGACCAATCAATCACAAATATCTTCCAAAATAAGAAGTGTCTACAAAACTGCAGTCAAATTATTGAAGTACAAATTGTGCGTCTCTATGCCAGCCACTATTAGGCAAGAAATTCAAAAAGTGCATTTTAAGACACCTTTTTGTTTTTCTCATCCTTGTCTCTCCTACTCTCTAACCAAGTGAACAAACCATGAAATTATCTAGCTCCAAATCAACCCATCCATGCAATTACCTCACATTCCCCTGCATAGTTTTATTACCTAGCAGGAGTAAAATTAAAAGCTTTGCTTAAAAGTTTGAAAGTTACCAAAAGCCTATTTTACAGACTGAGACAAAATAGTATTGTTCAAATGTATAGATTTCAATACTGAAAAGGAATAAATCAAATTCACAAAGTTGTTCTGTGAGCAGGAATGTTTTAACCTAACCAACAGTGAGGATCTACTTCTCCTGAAATTAGGCTCCTTTTCTACTGTTCTGCATACTACAAGCAAAACTCTTCCAGATTACATTAGACCATCAGCAAATACAATTTACAAATGAAGAAAAAACCCACCACCATCACCACCACAAAACCCCCCAGAACTTGCCAGGGTGAGACCTAGGGACCTAGAAAGTATGTGACATACAGCATCCTTCAGCCTTTTCCTTTCTTTCAAGTAAAACCACTAAATCACACTCAATTGGACAGCTGAATGAGAGGATTGCATGCAGGTAATGAGAGTGACTTCCCTGAGCAGTCTGGTGTCATCCAGGGAGGACAGCAAGAACAGCCCTCAGCTCCAGTGGGACTTTGCAGGCTGTGGGCACAGCCAGGCATGGCAATGAGTAGCGCTCTACAGAGACAAGGTCACAAGTTGATTCAAGAGGTGGAATGAGGAAACACAGGATGCAGCCAGAAGTTTTGCAATTTCATGGGTGGCTGAGATTTCCCACTGGATTCCATTCTCTCCTTGCACTGAGGAAGAGACATGGATCCCCCACCCATGCACTGCATAGCTGCTCTGATTAGAGGGTAGCTCTTTACTTCATGATCTTCATTTTCCATGGTTCTCTGGCACAAAAACTGTTTAATTGCACATTTGTAGAAATAGAATATTGCTCCCATTAGACAGAAGGAAAAAACCCCAACAAAACTCGAAAAAGCCACACAACCAGAACATACCCAATTCTATTTTAAGATACAAGACATGTAAGACCTAAAACATATAAGACACTCATTTATCAGGAAACATACTTGATTGACTCTACCATTTTTAAAAACACAAACCGACTCTTTTGTCCTCAAGCGAAACTAACCTCCTATGAGATGCAGAGACTATGCTACACAGGCTTTTGCTCTTAAAAACTCTATGGGAAAGTACTTTTCAGTACCTACACAAGCTCTCAACAAAAATACAGATCAGTTTGCATTCGGAAGTTGGTGAATGATTAATGTAATTTGAAATCTAATCATAAACCCATTCCCACTTAAACATTTTAATGGAACTGACAAGTAGGCCATACACTTTCAGCTAAAGAATGTAGTACCTTTCTGCTGAGAAAATCTGAGTTTTGAAACAGAAAAGGTAATACATACAAAGAAGAGTAGTTTGGAGGAAAATAAAACCTTTTAAGATGAAGGACTGCAATGTTTCCTACTGCTGTTTCAAAAAGAGATTGTTCAGTTGACCAAAAGAAGATGTAGTTTATTTAAATACCACAGTATATTTTGCTTTTCAATTTTCCACTTTGCTGTAAGTGAAATGTATCCTATGTTCTTTGCTACTATGTAATTATGATTAGATTAGATGGTTACTTCCAGCAGTGGTTACCATCCACCACATTCTTTGGGAAATCAGTGGCAGAACCCATTGTGGGAGGGTAGGAGAGAGGGGATTCTGTTGTTAAATGGTAGGAAATATACCAATAAGATGTTTACCTACTGGCTTTACACCTGAGAGATGTTAAAACTGCCCTTGAAGCTTCAATTGTGCTCAGAAGGCAGAGGGGTGAAAGCCACAGCGTCATGGCATGAGCACACCAAGTAGGAAAAGGAGAATGCAGCTGGTCATGCACTTTTCCAGTTGCAGATGTAGAAATAGGGAGGAATTCCTGCTAACTACAAAATAAAGAGACAGACAGAGGAGTGTGAAGGTCACCTTCACACCAGGTGCTCCACTGGAAACAGAAGTTTAAAAGCCACCCAACAAGTGAAAGCAGCCTCTAAAACCACAAACAAACTTGAGATATGGTTAGCATATATCCACGTATCAGGTCTGCTGTGGAGATGACTTGTGATCTGAACTAAAAACATAGGCAGATATTGCGTGTTTTACATCCATGTGGACTGTCCTTTCCCTTCTGCCTCACAAGGTCCTTCATTCCAGAAACCAAGGAGTTCTGACTGTGGTCCTGCCCAAGGCTGGCCAGGGTCCTGGATACCCTCTGGCATCTGACCACGTAATGATCTAGAGCATCATTTAAATGGTAGCATGTTCAGCACAATCCAGGAGAGCAGCACTGCCTGATATAGAAAAGGAGTTCAGCACATTTTTACTGGTAAGGCATTATACAGCTTTTGGTGTTAGGCATTAAAGGTGCTTAACTTGACTTGGAGCATACCCATTTGAATCAATTAATAATGCTGTGTTGACTGAGAAAGTATGGTCATTTCCAGCAAGATCGACTGCCAAATGAAATGGGGGATCAATTAACATGATGCAAGGCTCTTCCCAGGTGACTCAAGAGCACTGAGGGGCCACGTTTCACCCAGTTTGAAGAGATGTGAACAAGTATAGCTGGTACTGTTGTTTTGACCTGGTGCCTCCATGTTCTTGCCCTTGAGTCAACCTGCATCTGCAGGAGTTGCAATTTCCTGCTATAGAAAAATAAAAGAGAGCATCCCTAACGGGAGCATTTCAATATCCCCTCTCTGAGAGGAATGAGGACAATGTGGCTGGTTTATAACAACATTCAATCTGGCAGGATATGTGAAAGACAAGAGCATAAAGAGAGAAAATAGGCAGAAGAAGAGTGAAAAAGATTTAGAACAAGAGGCACTTGAATAGTAAAATGATGAGATGCATATGAGCATCAGCTTTAAAAACCCCACATCAGTACACACGGGAATGAAAAAATATATGGAAAGATACTTTGAGTTAGAAAGGGCAGACTTAACCTGATTAATTAAATTAATGCCTACACTTCCCACCCCCTTTCCTTCCCACTCACACCTGCTCTGCTGTATCTACATTACCTGCCAAAAGAACAAAATTATCTATTCAGAGGATTGTTTACCTATCAGTTTATTTCCAGCTTCCACAAAATATGAGAGATCTTGCTAAGAAATTCAGGAGAAGGGACCAGGATAGAAGACATGTGGCTTGGCATTCTTCAAAATTTGCTTCAGTCTTCCGGCAGTCTCTCTTCTGACACTCACCCACCCCCCTCCCTGTATATTTTACTGGAAAGGGTTCCTTTTCTAAAGAGTTCATTGGCATCTACAAATCTAGCTATTAGACATTACTCCAAGAAAGTGAGGTTCATTTCTCCTGCAGGCAAAACATTTCTAATTTTTCCCTGGTGTGTTGTATGCAGGCAGAAAAGTGCAATACAAAATGCTTTTGCTTGTTTCCCACCTCTCAACTCTCCACAGATAGACTGCTCCACAAATAATATGCATAGAGTTTGTAAGTATAAACTTTTGGTTGCACCATGAATTGGCAAGGGTCACTCTAAACTGGATAAAGCAATTTACAGCTCTTCAGCCTGTGAGATGGTGAGGACTGTAGGTATAAAATTACTTAAGTGGAATATTTAGTCCTGACTAATCCATGTCCCTTGATAGCTAAATATTTTCCTTGTCATCCATAAAATTTAAAAAAAAAGAAAAAAAAAATCATACCTTGATGAAGAAAGCATACTTTGATAAAGGCTAGGCAAGAATATTCTAACTTATAATGTTACCATATTTTGATACTACATCCTCATAAAAAACATCTAAATATTTCTGGACTCTGATCTACCACAATAGACCCTTCCAATTCCTCAAAGGTGAATCTGAAAGATCAACAACGTTTTTCTGCTTACTTTAATGAATGCCTATGAATAATGAAGGCAGTTTATCCCTATGTGCTCTGGAGGGACTGTCATCCATCAAGCTAATAATATTTGGTCAAGCAACTTTCAGACATTAAACTAAATTCTCTTTGGAGAGGACTCATCAGCTTTTATACCTCCTCTCTTGTAAGAAACATGGCATCTCCCCCACTGATCAGCAGTTGACAGGAAAATATTCTCTCAGCCATTCAGTATTGTTAGTAGAGCAGCAGAGAGGAGAATCATGGGTTTGCATAGGCAAAAACTAGCCAGAAATCCCCTGGTAGAATGCAAAGCAACTGAGAAAAACAGAGAAGATTGATACTGAGAGCTTACAGTTAGTGAGTTTTGGGGACAAAGCTCTCCATTCCCCCAAGGGCATTAATAAGACACTCAAATGGCATAAGTAATGCATTGAGATGTTGCACAAAATCACAGTATTTTTGAAAAGTGAAAAGGTGTCCTCTCTCAAGGGATGCTCAAATAAAGATATGCATTTCATTTAAACAATATGGAATATACAGGTACTGTTCAAATACATAGCTGACTATCATAAAACTAGTTTATTAACCTTGGACAAAACTTTTTTTCTTTTTTACCTTCTCTTTCTCATATCTTTACTTTTCCAAATTCCCAAAACCCAAAATCAAACCCAGGAAATACCTCCCTGCACTTCCCACACACACTTTCTCAGTCTTTCAAATTGTCTAGTGAAGAAGCAATATATGGCTTTCTTTTCCAGTTACCTCTTTCAGAGTCAGAGGTTTAATTTCAGGGTAATCGCCCTTTAAATTAAAATGAACCTGCACACAGGGCTGCACATACTAGAAAAGACTGACAGGTATTTTGGTGTATTTCTTTAAAAACAGTAAGAAATAATTTACACCCGCCATTTTTTTATTAGTGTTTATAAAGTCAAATGGCAGCACTTATGTTTTAATAATATGCAATAAAGAGAACATCGTTTTCCAATGACTAGTCTAAATTAGCAGCACTGCTGAACGCTAAAAGCATAAATATTTTATTCCAAAACACTTACATAGCCTGTGGTTTATAGCTCAAGTAAGTTGCATATTTATAGTTGACCTGTGATGATCAAACCACAGTACATTAATTCTGAAATATATTTATTACTATTTCTACTTTCAGAAATACTTACGATACCATTTTACAAAACAACAAAAAAAAGATGTTCCATTTTAACAATATACCTGTGATCATAACGCTGGCTTTGAAGTCCACCGTTACACATTTCTCTTTCAAGTACTGTTAGAAATAATTTGTTCTTACTTTTTACATCAGCAATTGCAGTAGGTTTCTATCAGTCCTTGCATGACAAACCACAGCTTAGAATTAGGACACCTGAAAGCAGGTGTAGGACACTGAATTGCAGCACAGTGTTTTAGAGGATTCTATTTCCCAGCAAAGCACAAATAATTATTAAAAAGAGCTAACTTTCATGGTATGCATTCAATATGAGTTGGACATGAAATCAGATTACTGTTTTAAATCCAAATAAATTTGGAACAATCATTTGACTTCCAAGTTTACACCAACATCTTGCAAATTCTGAGCCCCAGGATTAATGGGATCACTGGAACGTCAAGGACTGATTCTTGAAGCCTTCCTCCTTCTCTACTGGAGGAATTCTGCGGTTTTCAGAGGAGATGGTAAATGATTCACAAAGTTCCCAAAACAGAAAAAATACAGTAACACTGATTCAGGATAGGGTTTTTTTTTCAGGAAGGTGGCTCTTTTTCTTAGGACTCAGTATTATGAATGCTTAACAAAGTCCTGGCTCTCCTCCCTCTCACACAGTGTGACAGCTTCAGTACTGAAATTCTAAGAGATATCCACCTTTCCTATATGGAAGTACATATTCAAAGGTACCCTTTCTCTTCTGAGTAGTTTTGAGTACTCCTTTTGATCCACAAACATTTGGACTCACCAAGTAAATTTTAGTAATATTACAGAAGATATGAAAATATATAAACACTTGCAATATTTAAGGACTGCTCATAATGCTTTTACAATCAAGGATTTTTTCATATCCAAAAATGTGTTTTAAAGCATGATGTTCAATCTTTAATTGGAAGGGTAAGGTGGCAGGAGGAACTTCACTTTGTGGCTTAAAGTTTAACCTAAGAATGCTGTTAAAAATATATGGAACCTGATAATTTATCAGGACAAGAACACTTGTCTCCATTCCAAGGCTGCCTTCCAAAGCATCATTTCATTAGTATGTTATTCTGGGGAAAAAAATCACTGTAAGTCTTCAAAGAAAGCTTCAGGGTTTTTTTTTTTTTGTTTTTTTTTTGACATTAGCTTGCTCAGCTAATGAGCTAACATTCCCTTTCAATTAATTCTCTAATTTGCCCAGGCAGTTAGCAGATATATACATCTTAATATTACCTGAGACGCCTTTCAAATTACTCCTTTCAAATTATTCCTGTGTATATACTATTTAATCCTTTTTGAGCCAGTGACTAAAAGTTGTTTTTAACCACTTATTGCCCTTTCATCTAGTTTAAACATAACCAGCTTCAAAATAAACCTACCCAACAGACCCAGCCTCCCACTTCAACAGACGCAGTTCTGAAGCTAACAAGGGCCATGGCAAATTATTAACACTAGGCTGATCACTGCATATAAAAACCAATGTAAGGCTGTGTTTACATCCATTACAGGTGTGGTTATTTAACAGGAGAGAAAGGGACTGAAGAACAAGAAGAGCAAACATTACACAAGGGCAGCAAACACCTTAACCCTGGGATGGGGGATAGTTAGGCCATGATCAGAGAGAGAAAAATAAAAAAGAGAGAAGAGTTTGGAGGGAGCAGGGCTGGGATGCAGAAAGCAGCCAGGGTAACAAGATCCTGCAGGAGGAGGTTGCAAGGAGGAGTCAAGCAGTCCAGAAAAGCAGAAAGTCCTGTCCCAGCTGGAGGTAGTCCCTGACACTAGATGTTGTCCACACAGGCGGTTCCTCTGCTCCCAGTCACAGCTGGGCTCCTCTCCCCATCTCTCCCCCCATGTTCCCTGACAGTGGAGAGGAGCCGAGGGCAGTCAGGATCGCCCCTGATCTGGGGCTTGGTCTGGGGAGTGGCTCACACAGAGACAGACCCTGCTGACCCTGCTTGTCCCTGCCCACACAGCCCTCGCTGCAGTGTCCCTTTCTGACCAGCCAGCTGCGTCCTATCTGCATACATTATTTTTCTTACACCTATGCAGTTGATCCAAAATATATTAATTTGGCGTTGAAGTAGGGTCCGTTTCCCTGACAAGGGCTGTCCTGCTCAAGGCTCGAGAGTCCGCTCCACTCCAATGCTCTGGAGAGATTGTTGACTCTACACCAACTTTATATCATACCTAGCAAGTTTAAAACAAATCCAGATGTCCCTGAAAGGCTACATGATTTATGTGCATTAACAGTCTTAGAAATACATTTTAAAAGCAGGCAGGATCCCACAGATGCCTAGAAGTCCTCCTGCCTCAGCTATGCTCCAATTTTGGAGCTGTGGAGCAAATGTTCAAAGTTGCAACCACCCACAGGAAGCTTCACCCACACATTCCCTCTGACAGACAGAACTGTATTCAAAATCAACACCCCAGAAGCACAACCAGCAGGTTATGCCAGTTGTATTTATCATCCACAACTGTGCTGCCACAGCCTAAACTAATCATGCAGAAAAGCACTTATTCTGTAGCTTCAAAAGCCAATTCAGGCTCCAAATTTTAAAGGAAACATTTTGATCCTCCTAACTTCCCTCTCCATCTGAGACATCCTAAACGCACTGTAAAATCATGAACATGTTTAGCCCAGATTCCTTTGTACTTAATACATGTAACGCACAAAGAGACAAGTCCTCAGTCTGTGCCCTAACTTTTCCAGCTGCTCCAGCTGCTCAGAGGGAAGCAGCAGGTTTAAGGAAGTAGGAGACCAGAGCATGCCACTCTGAATAATATGTATTGCACAACCTTATCGACTCACATCTTCTAGGGATGGCCGTATAATATGCTGCAATTTTGGTTTTACTACTGGCAAATTAATGTGCCTCAACCTGAAAACAGTCTCTCTCGTTTGTACAGTATGTTTACCTCGTTACGTCAATTAAAATCATCCTGATCTGACAAGAATCTCAAGGTGCCCATAAGCATGCAACCCCCAATTTCTGGTACAATTTTCGAATGCCATTGTTGAGCTGCTGACTGCTAACAGATGCAACAAAGTATATCTCTTGTTAATGTTAAAGGAGCAGTAGAAACATATCATCTTAAAGGAAAGCTTAAAACCTTAAATATATTGAGATTATCTGTTGGGTTCCTAAGATTTACTGTGGTTTTAAGAACCTTTCCTTGAGTAATCATGTCTTGGACTGGAAAAAAATGAGTTTTCTCAAAAGGCAGATAACTTCTCTCATTCACTTGTAACAAAGAGAGATATACGATGTGAAATGCTGAGCACCACCAGAAGGAAAAACAAGCGCAGGAAGAATTGCATCCACTTATCTTTAGAGGACTAAAGATTTTCGGTAGCTTCACACTAACTCAAGAGATTTTTATCCTTCTGCCTTTTGTTTGCTTCCCTGACTTCCATTTTTTCTTTTCTCCTCCTGCACCATCCTTTTATAACTGTGAGCAAGGTTGGTATCCTGTCTGTTTCCATCTCTACTCCTTGCTGGATGAAGCAAACTGAGCGGCTGCCTCTGGGTGAAGAAGAAAAGTAGCCCCAGCCTGTCCTACCATCATCCATGTTTTCTTTTCCTGTACATGGAAACGCATCCATCAGTTCATCATAATGTGGTTTTACTTCTGGTAGTGTGCAGGTTTACTTCAGGATTTGGGGTACGATCCCTCAGGGGAGTTTCTACAGCAATATTTTATGTGAGCCTTGTAACCATTCTTTTTTTCATTGTTCTTTTTCCTTTCATAAGCTTCCTTACCTTTTGCTGTGTAAGTAAACGAATAAACACATCAAAGATAAACAGACACTGCAGATACAAGAGAATATTACCCTTAGATGATTACTTTGATAAAACTGAATTGGACCACCTACTACAAGAATACATATTTTGAATTACAAATTAAAAGACACAGTAAATGATCGATTTTTTGATATATGGAGAAGATATAAACAAGGTGGTCTGCAGCTCTATAAAGAATTTCTTTTTCTGTAATTCTATATATCCTCCCTTGCTCTCACTTTCCATATCCAAGTGAACAAAACAAGGACAGCTGAACTGAATTAGTGAGCATCCAAAAATATCCAGCCCATCTTTCTTAAAAACACAGAGGGATGTTTCTAGTTTGCCAAAAAAGAAGCAGTATTTTTAATACTGTGGTCCTCAAATAAACTGCCTCTTGACTGTCTGAATTACAAACTACTGTCTTAGGGAGATAAAACAAAGAATAAGTAAAAATACAGCTGTGTATAGAATGAGCAGCATGGGAATCAGTTGACAGCCCTATACTGTCCGCCATCATTTTTTTACTAATTTTTATTCAAACCAATGGCCTGGGTTTTTTTGCTAGAGGATTTCACCAGAGTAAAATCTCAGTGCCTAGAATGAGCTTTGTTAGGTTGTTTTGTTTTGTTTTACATAAAGCGTTTCCTCCTAATGCCCAGTTTGGAGTCATCTGCAGGTATTTTTACTTTCCAAGACAAAGCTGAAATTTTTCCATAGGATTAGGGGTAGAGGAGACAGAATGGTAAATCTCATGTTGAGGAATGCAAGAAAAACAAAAAATTTGGAAGCACTAGTCATACTGGAATCCATATATTAACATCAGAAGACATGTTCTCGTGTGGTGTCAGGGTCCAGTGGACACATATTTGAAATACTGAGCCTAGTCATTTATTTACAACAAAAAGATAGCCAAAGCCAAGTTTCAGAAAACAGCAGGAATCCTAATTGCTGCAAACTTATCTGTGAGCCAGAACAGTGCATGCTTAGGCCATATAACGAGTATTTACAAGAGCAAAAATCATTTCCATCATCTTCAAAGGGAGTTAGACATCAGGTATTCATGGTTTAAACTGGAAGAAGTCCATGCATAAAGAAGAGAGAACTTCATGGTTGGCCACGATCATGGAACTTCCCTCTTGCAGGAGAGGATTAAAATAGAACCACCTAGCCAAGCAACTACAACGTGTTGCATTTGGAGATACTTTCTCACAGATAATACACGCACACGCAAATGAATTAAGCAAGAGACTTTGTTGTTTCTATACTATGATCATTTCTGGTTTTAAACGCCTGGGCGGTGTTTGGAAACTATGGGCAAAAGGTAACTTGGTAGAATGACAAAACAGATTTGGATTTTGAGGTAGGGAAGGGCAGGGCATTAAAATAAAATGGTACCTTCCTACCTTCCTACCATGCAAATGTAGATACATTTTGAGGGAGAAAAAAAACCAAAACAACAACAAACCAAT
>VYZR01126386.1:20635-38503 GCA_013400675.1 Oxylabes madagascariensis
TTTTTTTTTTTTAACCAAACAAAAAACCTCGAACCATTGCATCTTGTTCAGTTTTGTTGCCTGCACAAACACATTTTAAAAAGACAAGGAAGCCACTGAAGGGCCATACAAGGCTCACTGGGTAGCAAGGCAGGAAAGGTGAAACAATGGCCAGTGCTCGGAAGCCTCCCTTCCAACAAATTAGGGTTTTTAGCTTTGAAGGACACCTCACACCGATTCTGACGGCAGGGCTGTTTGCCAAGCCTGGGGAAAGAAGATCAAAGGACAGCAGCATTTCAAGAGAAGGAAACACTGAGCAAGTTCAGAATCACTGCCCTGTGCCTCCAGGGAAACAAGCCGGCTGGTTTGGAGCACCAGCATAGGAAAAGCTGCACCATCTGATAAAAAAGCATGAGCAAGTCAGATTGGTCTGAAATACAGGCATATACATCCCTTTTTGCTCTGCTGAAGTGCAAAATATAATTTTGCAAGTGAATCGGTGACAGTTTTTGGATGGACTTTTCCACTCGCTCCAGCCAGCTGCTAAATGAGACACTCAAAGAGAAAGCTGTACAGGTACCCACCCATCAGACCTGCCTGACCCCCGCAGCAGAGCCCAGCAGGCTGTCCCCCACAAGCTGCTGCACTGAAGGATGCATTTGGGAAGAGATGACAGAATGCCTCACTTCATCCAGTATCCAGCAAGAGCCTGAGAGAAGGAAGGTATGCAAATGGTTTAGGAAACGGTTTCCTTTCAGAAGTGAAAAGCCACAGATCAAAGCTTACTTCTGCTATCACCCTGTATCAAAAAAATATGCCTGCGATCATGAGTCAGAGACCTTTAAATAATGTATTATAAGCCCATCTCTTTTGAAAAGTGCATTTTGGTACTAAATGAATAAAGATATTAGCTTTATATGTATATATATATGTATTTATATATATATATCACTAGTTGATGTATAATGAACTAAAATAAAACACATGCAATGCATCCATGGAAAGCTTCCATATGAAACACAACTGAAAAGGCTAAGAATATTTACTTACGAAAGAAAATGAATAAAATTAAATCATAAACCATATAGACCCAAGCACAGCAATTTACCTTGTGAAAATTCACAAGCTAATAAAAGAAAATACATTTTGAAAAGAAAATACAGTGCACAAGTGACTGACACTGTCAACAAGACCATTAAATCAACACAACCTAGACAAAGACCAGATGATGATGGCAGGAATTAAAACAAAAGCACCAGCCTGGTTAGAGGATTGAAATTCAGCTATAAGTGGGGCTTTGGACAAGCTCTCTCTTCAAGGGGTAGCTGAAGTGGTACAGTATTACCACTGCCCCCCAACACTTGCCACCCCGGCCCAGCAGAGCCCACAGGGAAGCCCAGTAAAGTCCTGCACCTTTTCTCACAAGATCATTTCTTGATCTATCTTGCTCTATCAAATGAAATATCTCCCATTACTGTAATTCTCCTCGGGCACAGGAGTTGATTAGAGTTATCCAGTGGAGCTCACATCACCCTGGATGGGAGCAGACCTGTCACAGGAGGACAATTACGGCTCAGCTGTTCTGCCTGGCCAGCTCTGCCTGCCCATACCGACGTCCTCCGGCAGCTCAGCTGTTCATGGAGTGGACATGGAGCTTTAGCCTAATGCACACTTTTCCCTACTGCCTGCTGCAGGATATCATGTATTTGCATATAAAACTAGTATGCAGTGCTGTGTGAGACTAAACATAGGTGGAAAACTACACTGATATTGGAGGGAAAAATTCTTTGCAATATATTACAGATGCAGAAATTGTTACTGTCCTAAACATTTTCCATCCTTGCCTTTTGTGCAAAGCTTGAGACCATCTTGAGGATATAAACAACTTTTCAGAAGGCCACCAACAGCCTTAAATACAATTAGTGGAAGGCAGAAGTCAAAATTATTTTGACCTTAAATAGTGCATCCTATTTTCCGCTTTATCGTGAATATAAAAAATACGTGAAATATAAGATAGTCTCAAAACGTCAATCCTGACTGAATTCCCCAGGCATAGCAGGGAAAAGGCTAATGTGAGAGAAGAATAAACTGTTTACTACATGTATTGGTAAAGCTTTCCTGGCACTACTGTGCAAGAGTTCTAAGGAAAGGGATATGAACAGCATATTTTTGAAGTACTTCACTAAAATCAGCTTCGGTTTGAATACTCAAACTTTAAAGAAATCTTTTTGTAGCCGAGCTTGCCTCCAAGAAGAAAAAAACAAACAGGCTAGGGAGAGGAGAAAGGACCTCACAGAACAACTTTGCCATGTGAACTGGAGGCACAAGATGAAGAAATTTTGGTACCTATTTGTTTATTTGTAAATAGAAACATGGGAGAAGAGACACAGGTCCTTGCTTAGCTGTTTCACTGCGGAAACCACAATGTTGGACCACATCTTTCCTCATATTCCCCAGCAACAGCATGCAAATAGCTCTCACAGGGAGCCAACTAACCTCTCTTTATCAGCTGAGAAAACCAGGCACTTGGAGAATGCAGTTACTTTTCTCCAAGGTGAATGGCTCAAGGGCTGCAGTGGATAATACTCCAAAGTGTTCATTTTTCCTCTGCTGATTATGAAGAAAGCCTGGATTCTTTCAGTTTCTACTGTATTTGTATTTTCACCAAGAAGCATTTCATTCCATTCATGAAGAAAAACAAGCGAAGCTCTCAGTTCCCAAACTGGAACATTCTTGTCAAAGAATTTAACACATTAGACTGGCAAGATTCAGGAGACTTGATGTGAAAGAACACAACTAGGCAGTGATGACAAAAGGGTAGCTTGACAGCTTATTGACTGAAAATGGCTTTCACACCAGGAGGAAAAGAATAAACATATTTTTTGTGTGCCAGATATGAAACACGTAGTAATATAAGTAACCATACAGATGGCTAACTCTATAGCAGACCTTACAGATAACTGCAGGGTAAAAAATAAGTTTTAAGCTACAAAATACTTTTTAAGCATTAGGCCATCATCTAAAGATCATGAGGCAGATGGAAAAGTTGTAGACCAAGGAGAAGATTTTGAATGCAGAGTCCAGAAAGTCAAATCCCTCTGAAAAGGCTTGGAGGCCTACTGCTTCTTACTTCCCTAGTGATGCAATTCGGCTCAACAAAACCAATTCTGTCTCCTCAGAAGCCCTGCTTCTGTTATGGCATGCTACATGCCATGACATAATCAATTCCCTGTTCTTTTCTAAACTCAAAAATAGTTTTGTGTTAGCCTATACAGTTTCCAGAAAGTTACACTAGGTCAAGCTCTACACAGCAGAAATGTCCCTGATCTGAAGTGCTTTGCTAAATTTTTATCCATCCTCCTCCCCTCTTCTTACTGTTCCTGCCTTTCTGTTAGGAATTGTTGTTTTCTGATGTGTCAGACTAATTGAATATGTCATGCAGAAAGGCAGATTGCTTTTATTTGCTCTCCTGTCCAGCTGTAACCAATTCCTCTGTCACTCTTCTAAATATTCTCTTTCAATTTTAAAGCTTGCTACAGCATTTGTGTTGCTCTTAGTGATGTGTGAAATTCTCTCACTCCCTTCTCCTTACCAGCCCTTGGCTACGTGCATACATGCAAAGTAGAAATGTTGGCATAAGGTACAGGATGGAGAGGACTGTGATCAGAGTCTGAGAATGCCACCTCAAGCCAGTTAGTCCATGAGGAACTTAAATTACAAGATTTACAAGGGGTGTACTGATTGATCTGAGAAGCTGGATGCTGCCTGCTGCTTCTAAATACCCCCAAAATTACTAGTTTTTCAAGGTGTTACTAAGGGATGCATAGTCCATTTATAGAAGTGCATAACATTGGTGACCCATGGCCCAGGCCAAAACTAAACTAAACTAGGAAATGAATTAATATTAGCCATTTTGCATCAAGACTCAAGGGTCTAAAATTAAAAAGAAGGGATTTTTTTTTTCTGTAGTTTGCTGCTACTTTTTGGCAGTTATGAACAAAGAGTCACTCTTACACAGTGTGCTTGGAGAGCATCTTTAAGCAGGCTCTTTCATTCCTTTTTGGGAACCTGAACAACAGCAACCATGATAAAAGCAACTTCACAATAAATACATTGTTCCCATTTAATTCAAGTTTTCTCAATACAATTGGTGTATAAGAGTTCAGAGAAAAAGAAATTTGTGTACTACAGAGATCATGTTGTCAGGTAGCACATTAAAAAGTATTTTCTATGACTGTTCTACAACAATAAAAAATGTTTCCATAAATACATGAGCAACAAAAGAAGGGCTAAGGAGAATCTCCATCCTTTACTGGATGTGGGGGGAACCATAGGGACAAGGGATGAGGAAAAGGCTGAGGTACTTAATGCCATCTTTGCCTCAGTCTTTAATAGTAAGACCAGCTATTCTCTGGGTACCCAATCCCCTGAGCTCAGGGACGGGGATGGGGAGTAGAATGAAGCCTCTGTAATCCAGGAGGAAATGCGCAGTGACCTGCTACCCCACATACGCACACAACTGAGGGGTTGGATGGGATCCACCCAAGGGATCCATGGAGGGAGCTGGCAGGACTGCTCACTGAGTCACTTTCCATCATTTACAGCTAACCAGGGAGGTCCCAGTTGACTAGAAACTACAGATGGGCTGAGATGGGACTGGCAGAATGGCATGTGCACCAACCAATTAAAATGAATACAATCTTTTTAGCTTTACCTAAGCTTAGCTGCAACGTTTCAATTTGCAAACACCACCATGAAAGTCTTATCAAAGACCCTTGTGTAGTACACTATTTTCCTTATAATCAAATCTCTCTCTCTCTCTCATTCCCTCGTCTCTAAATACAGCATAAAACTCTTTGACATGGAAACAAGAGGAAACTCACAGGTGAAAGAAATATTCCTGATACACACTGTAATGCTACCATCCAGAGCAGGGCAAAGCAACCAGAGCTTAAAATGTGTTTTTGTTCAAGATTAGCAGAACTCCAATGAATGTTTCTTTTCTTTATCAGCACTAAAAATATTCCAACATCCTCATGTCAGCAGTTACATATTTTCAAAACAGAGATCTCCTATTAGGCTTGTTTATTATCAGCAAAAAGGAATTTTGCAATATTTTGCTTTCCAGGTCCCCTCCCCCAAAGAGCAACCACCAAGCACTGCTGATATCTTTAATTTTTTGAAAAGTTTTACTTTGTCCAAACAAACATGGAAATCAATTTTCTTTCATATGTTCAATGAACTCAAGAGTTAGAGTTACAAAGATCTTTCTTCACGAAGTTGATTTTTTCTTTTCAGGTTAAACACATTCTTTTGTATTTAAATTGGCATAGTAGTCATGGTTTGATTTGGTTTTTAAAGCACGGTTCTAATCCAACCACTAAAAAAAAAATTAATCCAGAACTGAACTGTAGCTAAGTGTGAGCATATGTAAAACTGAGCACACTGAGAGCATGCAGGGCACTGTTGATCTTGGACACTCAAAGGAATTTTATTGAAAGTTCAATGATCTTCAGCAGTGACTCCCTCAACCACTTACTATCTCAGGACACTGCATGTACAGCAAAATAAAAAAAAAAACAACAAAACAACAACAACAAAAAAAACCCAAAAAAAACTGAGTCTCAACTCAACTTCTTCAATAGCTCCCAGATAAGTTTTTCCATTTCTTCTCTTAAACCAGTGAAATCTAGTGAATTGGGGAAAAGACGGGGACTACAGAGAAGGAATAGCTTTCTTCAGCGAGTATTCCAAGCTCATCTGCACTTTACTGTAGTCCTTTCTTGGGACAGAAAATCCATTCAGAATGTACATCTATTAAATATGGGAGTATATAAAAGACAATGAGAACACTGTGGGGTAAAAAAAAAAAAAAAAAAAGACATTGATTGTTGCCAGCAGTCCCTATTAGTCCCTATTTGCACCAGTGTCCTTTGCTAAGGAGCTTCCACTGAAGAGGAAAGTTAGGCACCATGGGCTGCCCATCACCAATATATATCAACACCTTTGTGGCATCTACTTGGGGCCAAAATCAAACCTAAGACTGGTGGAGGAAGGTTCTCCAGTGCAGCACCACTCTCCATAGTCCTTCCTCTTTCAACCCCAAATTTAAGCAGTGTGAACAGAGGTACTGTCAGCCAGCTAGACACGTTAACAAATGGTATGGTAATTGCCTACGTATTAAAGGGGGAAGTTGAAGCCAAGATTTTATAGTATGATTAATGGTTTCTGGGTATACAGTTCAAGGTACTGTGAAGAAATGCTGAGTTCAGCTTCTGGAGGAAAAAAAAAAATCAGGCTCCTTTAACATCCCCTAAGCTAAACCAGCTTTGGGCTCCCCAACCATTATTTTGGGATGCTTGCCATGAGGACCTGGAGAGAACTACCTTCTACCTTGGGAAATTAATTAAGTTGCAGTACATCACATTTAAGAGCTGGTATCCTTGCTTCAGGTTGCACTTCGATCCTTGCTCAGCCAGCCTCTGTGGGTGGGGTGAATGTGCATTTAGAGATGGGAAAAATAAGAGGTCTTTCCTGAGGGCCTGGACAGGTAAGTGAGTTTCCATGAGGTAAGCAAGGGCGTGAGCCCATGGACGTGCTGCAACGGCCCCAGCGGTGCGCTCACGGCATCCCGCTGCGAGCACCGCACGGTGGGACCATCCCTGCCCACCCTGCAGCTCACAGCCCGCGCTCCCTCAGCGCCCACACAGCCACTGCCACACGCTCAGCAGGGACAGGAGGAGGCTGGGACAGGAGGCTGGCTGCCCACCCCAGCCCCGGCAGCCACTGCCACACGCTCGGCAGGGACAGGAGAAGGCTGGGACAGGAGGCTGGAGCAGGGTGGGCTTGGCCTGCCGGCGCTGTGTGACACCAGGCAGACATGGGCAGTGTAGGTCAGCGATTTGCTGGTGACTGCGAGGAATGGGGTCCAAAATCATCTGAGAGTATTTGGCTTTTGGCTAGGTCACTGTATGCCTCTGACATACCAATGATCGCTCAAACAGCAATCAAATACTGTTCACTTTGTGACACAACAGCTGCAGCTTGGTCTTCACAGAGGTTTCTCTGCTCTCCATCTCTGCTTCCCAAACCTGAGACTGTCCTTTGCTCACCTTCAGAGCAGGCTTTTCTCTCCAACCATCCAGTACAGCTGGCAACCAGGGCCTTCTGGCTGAACACCCAACAGAGCAGCTGCCCTCCAGCAACAATCCAGTGATACCAAGTGTCCACTCGGGCACTGCACTGACCTCCACTACCTTTGCATCCTTTGATGGGCTGGGACTCTGAAAGAGCTGAGGAGCACCTTGGCTGTGCTGGTGGAAGGGGCAGAGATAAGACCAGGCCTGCGTCAGAAAGGATGAAGGGACAATCTGGACACTGTGATGAGTCTCTGTTCAAAGGCTGCTGAATCCATGCTGAAATTCAGGGATTTCAGGAAGCATATGACAGCAAGGAATAGCTGTCTCAGTCCACTGAGCTTCAAGTCTCCCCCTCTCCTGACATCTAATATGCCCCTCAAAATTGATCTCTGTGTGTGTAAGGGCCATATCAGATAACTACACTGTTTAGCTGCTCCTGGGGATACTTCTGCACCAAAAAGATCTTAACAGCAAGAAACTCAGATCAGTTCTGTTCTGGCATTGCCTGAACACCAGAAAGCAGCTAGACAAGATGCTTCCTTTGTCTTAATATTTAACTGCTTGCAAATCTTGGATGTGTTTACGGCTCAGCCTGAAACACCTGAAAATGTCTGTGTACTAGGCACACCGGACTCATTCAGCAGAGCCCAGTTTTACAAGTGAGATGAAGCTCAGCCTTCTTTCTACATTCACGGAAGACACACATTCAGGCTTTAAAAAAAAAAAAGGCAATCCTTCTTTTGCTAACCAAAGACGCAAATCAAATGGCACTGGCAGACTGTTACCTTTTCTCAGTTCTACATAATTTTCCATGCAGAAAGTATTTTATGTGCCTGCTGAATTCTTTCTTCCACAGTACTCTGTTAAACTTTTGATTAGAAGACAAAAATTACAGTACTCTTGAAATAGCTGTTTCCATGTACAGGTGGGTCAAGAATCTTCATAGCCACAATACCTAGAGTGCAACTATCCATCAAAGAGAAACGTAAATTCCATGGAATTACTGCAGCAGCATTTAAGTGCATAAGCTGCCAAACCATACAGAAAGTTAATAGATTTGTTTATGGACTAGACAAGGTTTAATTAAACCAGGCAGCTCTTTAGAACAGTAAATCCTCTTTCTTTTTGTCTTCCCCTCCCCCTCCCCCCTTTCTTTTCTAGAGTATCTTTCTCCTAGTGGCTTTCCTCTTCCTAATAATCCCATCACAAATGACAGATATGTTATCAGTCATCACTGGGATTTGACACATTCTTAATACCTGTCATGACAGCTTTGAAGTCTGCATGCTACTCCATTGTATTCCGAAGCATTTGCAGGAGGTAATGGACACATCAAATACAAGTCAATGGCTCTGCTTTATTGAACTGCTGAAGGCTTGCAATATAGAAGGAGGTGCTTAAAAAAGCCTAATAGTGATTATTCAGAATTACACACATAATAATTAAATATAAAGCAGTATATAATGTGGCAGTGTATTGTTGTGCCCAAGTAGAATCTCTCCTGGTACCTTGGGTCTCTGTTTTACTTTAATAGAGAACCTAATGCAAAAGAGAGGTATAAGTCATGGCTAGAACCAGAGTCAACACCAAAGGCGGACACCTGAATTGATAAGAAGACATTGGGATTGTGAAGTGTGTCACTCACAGCAGCTGTCAATACTGCCTAAGAGTAAATGTGAGTGCAGTAGAACATGAGTTTGAAAAGTGTCTCCCTGTTGGGGACACAAGGAAAAAAAAGCATCTTATCACTGAGCAATATGGACAAGGAACACCAACTAACAGGATTTATATGAGTCCACTGCTAACGTCTGTTGATTTCTGTGGACGTCTTAATACAGGTAGTTTTGTTTTCTTTTGTTCAAGCCTTCAAAAGAGATGTAACAGATACAGCACCCCACAGAAAAAATTCAATTCAGGGCTCTCCAAGCAGATAAATTTTCTTTTGATCGAATTCTAGTATTATTTCAGATGACTCTGGTCATCTGTGTGTAACACTTTTCAGGCACAAAAAAACATATAATTTTTTAGAGTAATGTTTCTTCCAAGTCTTAAACTTGCAAAAGGCTTTCTCTTAGTTGAGCCCAGCTGCTGCAAAGCATCATATAGCTACAGTCTCTGCCAACAGCATATGAGCTGCATGACAGCACTGTGCTTCGCCACTAGTAAATGCAATGGCTTGTTGCTCTCAATGCATTTACAATTTTGCACAAAAGCAGAAAAACCACCCCCAACAAAAACAAAAACCCCACACAGATTAGAGACAAAGCAGTCCTGTGTAACTCAAGGCCCTTTCAGCAAGGCAATAAAACCAAGGCAGAATTGTGAACTGGAGTCAAAAGGAAGTATCCCATTGACATAATGAGCTTTGGAGCAGGTCTGGAGGGAAGAAGACAGGAAAAACACATTCAGCCACCTAAGTGATTTCATGTCCTCTGGACAAAATTAGTTAACGAGTATGTTGTTGTTTAAGAGTCTCGAGGCATTGTTTGTATCTACAAAAAAATAGATGAGCAAACTGGTATTCCTTACAGTGCAATTTTATTTAGGAGAGATGCAAGAGTAAGTTTTGCACCTATCAAGCACTTGGGAACAAAGTGATGGCATTTACAGGGGTGGGAATATTGTTCTCAGGATGCAGCAAATCCTGTGCCAGGGATCTAAACCACTGCAATAACAGCACTGGTCGAGTGTAAGCTCATCTTTCCAGCTGAAGCACTTTCAAAAAGGCTGAAAGGTGAAGTTTACTTTAGTAGTCTTCTCACCAGATCAGATACTGCTCGTTCTCGAGTGGTCAGTGCAAAAACATACCGCAAATAAACATGGTATCATATTTTCTGGTGGTGGTCTTATACCTGGTATCATATTTTCTGATGATGATCTTATACCAGGGCCTATTACAGATCGAATTTGTACTGCGAACTGAGCTTGGGTTGCATGGAGGCAAAATCATGGCAGCACAGCCCCACGGAGAAGTCTCCCAGTAAATATTCCCTTCTGGCTTCAGTCCAAGGAGCATTACTGTTTCTCCTGCTGCCTACACTCCCCAGCTATTCCTTTCATATACCCTCTCAGCTGTAAGCAAATCAACATGCCAATCCCTTGGGACACATGGCTTAGCTTATACTTAAGACTTGCCATTCTGCTTTGTGCTTTGGACATTGATTTCCATTGTCTCAGCTTTCACGCAACAAAAGGGCATTTAATTGCTGTCTCATTTAGTCTGGGGGAGAAGAGGAGAACAACTTTTTCCAGCCCTGATTGATGACAGCCATTAGCACCTCCTAGCACAATACTGACTTACTAGAAGCATGATTTACATGTGAAGTTCAGTGCCACACAAGTGAATCAGATTTGCAGCTATGCTTACTTGAACAACTTCAGAGACAAAATCTTCACGTGAAATGAGTTTGCAGAAATGCTTACAATGGCCACCCATTTAAAGAGAAAACTTCAAAGATTAAGGAGGTTTGTTGAAACCTCCTAGAACAAGAGAAAGTTTAGCAGAGATCTCACAGTTTTTGTTTCACTTGTCAAGTGCTCTACCATGCAGGTGCTCTAACGGTTGTAAAGGGAAAAAAACCCCCAAAAAACACCGAACTCACATGTTTTATACTTATTTACATACATTTAACATTAGGAAACACTTCATATCCACTAGGAATCGAAATTCCCAATTGCATACTACAAAAGGCAATGCTGAAGAATCCCGTAAACTGTTTTCCTCTTTTCGTGTGAACATTTCTATTTTCTTTGTGATGGAGGAAACAAGAAAATTAATATCCACATTTAATATCCTCCATGTTCTGGAGAGCAATAAGCCACATGCCTTGGTATTCCAAGCCAATAAGCCAAACTGCTGACAGTGGATTTTTAGTACTTGTCTCATCTTATTAAAAAGCAAAAGGATGCAAATCTCCCTTTCAAAAGAACAGAGCTCAAGAAACAACTAGACTAGTGAAGGCTTCTTGAAATAGCACCTTTAATCAGTCCTGTTATGTGAAATTTGCAGTAATTTCAGTAAAAATTGATGTAGTTTGATGCAGCTTATCAAAACATTTAATAATTGCAAAATATAAGATCAAGCACCTTTTGAACACCAGACTTACCAGTGAGACATAGAAACAAGCTGAGGCATTAGGTATTATCAGACACACCTTCGTACATTTTTTGGAAGATTCACCATGGGAGATGCAGACTGAGAAAGGCTGACTTTCAGCAAGGCAATGATGTACAGCCAAACATGCAAACACTCACGTTGTCTCAGCTGTGGGAGCACTAACCCCGGCCAGGCAGAGGCTTTCTGAAACCATGCTAGCTATACCCACAAAAACCCACTTCTGACTACTTTCAGAACATATACTCTGTTATTCACATAATTGATTTAAAATTCCACAGCAAAATTACTCTGCAATTACTTGCTTTCAGTGAATCCACGTCTGACTTTCACATCCCCCACAGGACCCACCTTTGTTCCTCAGTGATACTCATCTTGCCTAATGTGCATTCCTAAATAAGCTTAAATAGTGGCTATTTCTGTGCGATCTCATGCTTTTTCCTACATCTCGAAAAATCATGATTTTAGGTACATAAATGAGTGTGTTTAGCCAGAATGTATATTTTTGGTTTAGAACAGCTGTTTTCACTTTTATTCATTCTGCAGAACACATGCATGGAAAACTGTATTTTGATTCTTCCTTTCCCCATTTGTTTTTAAGGGAAAATAAAACACAGAAGCATCCAAATCAAACAAACAAAACCCCTCCTAAAACAAAACAAAAAAACTCCTAAAAAACCTAAACAAAACCCCTCCAAAACTGGCACGATGCCAGATGCTAGTTAAACACTAGAATACACTTGTTTCCTTAACTTGGCTCTTCCTAAATTTTTTTTTCCCCTCCCACTACTTCCTTTTTCTTTGGTGCCGGGCAGGAGACACGTGTTTCTCTTGCTGGAAAGGATAAGTGTAATCTTCCAAAAAGTTCAGTCTACGGACAATTATTACCGGTAACTGTGAGGAAGGCGGCACACAGGATCCCAGCCTGTCTCCTTCCCCTCCAGGCTCGCGCCAGGCTGGAACCAGAGCTCTCAGTGGCAGTGCCCCCAGGAGCATCTCAAGCACTAAGAAAGCTGCCATAATGGATTCAAACCACTTTGCAGCTGAAGAAAAGACCGAGAACCATGTTTGTGCGACCCCTCTATCAATCTTGCTTCAGATCTCTTTGGCCACTTGAGAATAAAGAAGAAGGTTTTACATGCTCGTTTCTGAGAAACCTGCCAAGCCAACACACGCTAATCAATGTGAACAGGTCCTGGAAAACAAGTTGATCAAATCTCTCCGATCATCCTCAGAGCCACAGTCAAACCCACACACCTTCGAGATTCAGGTCAGTCACACAGCTGCTCAGCATCCCCTGGGAGACTCAGAATGTAAGTGCAAAATTAGGGCAAGCACTAGCACAGCAGTAGGCTGCAGCATGTTGCTGGCAGAGGCACAAACCTGCTCCTCTACCCAGCACACAATCTATAAATAGGTTTATGAATACAGAACCTCTGCCAAGCTATTCTTGCCTTTTTTTTCCTCTGCTAATTTTTAATGCCTCTTGCAAGACTGACTCCTAGAAGTTTTATCTCCATTAGTAGTAATAAACACTTATTAAATGCTCCAGCAATGTCTGAAAGTCTTGATAAATAGCAACAAGTTTGTCTAGAAAACCAGAATATAATTTTGCATTTAAAAAACTCTATTGTATTAAAAGAGAAGGAAAAAATGAGCTTACCTGAAAACAGAAAATTCACATGAAAAATCTGTGTGCACACCACAGCTTGGGAAACAAGAACCCACTTCTTCAGGGACTTCAAGAGGTGACAAGGTGGTGTCAGTGCTTACTCTTGTTCAGCTGTGCTCCTGGGGGTACCAGCTGAGCCCCAGGACTGAGCCCTGCGCTGTCCCTCTCACTCTTCGCACCTGGAACAACAAGAGAGGCTCTCAGCTCCCTCGGTGCAGGAGCAGCACAACATCCCACACCCCAGGCACAGGATGCTCACACTGCCTGACTGCTGCAGACTCAATGCAGCCTCATAGAAGGGGAAACTCAGTACAGCTGCCATTATTGATAAGCATGGCTCTCTGCTCTTCTCCACTGCAGGTGCCCTCTCAAGATACCTTGGGGACATGCAAAGCACTAGAAAGCTATCTACAGAACATCCTAACTCTCCCTTGGAGGGACCACTTTTCTACATAACAACAGTAGCCCCATAACAAACCCACTAAAGCCCAGACTATGACAAGAACACTTTATGGTAAGAATTTTGTTTTGAGCTGCCAGTTTTTGGGTGATCAAACCAGCCAGGAATCATTTCAAACAGGAGGATTAACCAAGGACTGAAATTACCGTGTACTTTCATCTGGTATCACTCTCCTGTATCTCTGTTTTTTCCCTTTCCTCTCAATCCTTACATATTTCACCATCCATTTTCAAGGATGGATGACTAAATGAAGCCCTTTATTAAGGCTCAAGTTTCAAAAGCAATGTCACCTTCCAGTTTCCCTTTGCTTCAGAAATTAGCTTCTAGGGGCATATTCTTGAAAAGCCTACATCTACACTTATCTAAACTTTCTGGGGAATAATTGAGTATGGAAAGTAAGGTTTAGCCTGATTAAATTTCTATTTCCATCTGAAAATGAAAGGAAATACATAGTAAAGAACTAGGAAAGCTTAAACCTCCCTATTTTTTTTTTAACTTCTGAAAGATGAAGACAAAGGAGACATATTACAATAAATTTTGTTTCCTTTCAGAAATCCCAAGAAACTTATGACCATATTCTTAAGTTTTGAGCTATGTAGAGTTGACTGCTAAATACTTTTTATGTTCTGAGCTAGGTGATCTTACTGGCCCCGATTTGAGCCATAGTACTACATGACCTCTGGTGGTCCCTTCCAAACCAAGTTATCCTATTATTTTTTCCAAAGGGAACAAAGACTTGTTTGTTCTTTTCAGAAATATAGCCAACCTTTTTTTCATGTTTGCCACCACCTTTATTGTATGCATCTTCTTCAACAAGGAATCTTTCAACAGTCCAAATCTATACGCATTTTTTATATGAAAACTCTTTAAAAGTTATTTCAATCTCAAATTATCAGAAATATCTGGTCACACATCACAAACTGAAAAGATTTAATGTATTTAGTTTAAACTAGCCTGGTGAGAAAACTAAGAGAATGCATCCTAAGTTCTCCACTAGGTAACACTAAAGAAGGAACTGGGGGTAAAAGACAGTGGTGGTATTTCCTGTGGAAGAAACTTTAACTCTACAGTAATACATTTTCTAGCTATGATTCTGAAGGCAGGACACTATTTTTTAAATCAGCTCTCATGTCACATGGCTGTCAGCCTTGTCTGCAGTGAAAGCAGTGGAATCCCTTGCACACTCCACACCTCTCCCTGCCAGCACCACCCTCCAGTAACACCTCCCTGTGCCAAGGCCCAAGGTCACACACAAGCCCACATCTCCTGTGGATCATCACACAGCCACTTTCCAGCCCTGCAGCTGCCTCCATCATGTCCGTTCACCAAACCTTTTAGCTGGCCAACAGGTTTGCTTCACAGTAAAAAGCTGACTTTTCAAAGAGTCTCTTGGAAGATAAACATTCTGAGGCTTTTTTCCCCAAAAAATTCTTAAGCATGAGTGTTTCTTGATTAACACTAAACAAAAAAAAAACCTCTCATGCAATACAGTAAGATCTTTTTCTGTTTCTCTGTGTACCTGCTCTCAGCAGAGAGGAATAGAGACATTATTTAATAGATAAGATAGCCAGGGAATGAAGTACAGGATTTCCAGTCCTAAAATACCACAAAAACAAGATATTAAAATTAAACAGACTTTTTCCATCATTAAGGTGGAGGGATGCCACACAAGGTTGAAAATTTCTCCTCAAATCTAAGTGAGCCTTAGTCCTGTAGCTCTGAGATTTCTGTCATCGCAGTTTTCTCGCTCCCTTCTCCAAGAACTGCAAATGCTTTCTCTTTTAACCCCAGCAACACACTGGCCATCAGACTCTATCACTGCTTCTCATGCAAGGGAACACTGAGACAAGAAAGGGGTAAACCCCTCAGAAAACCACTCACATGGGTCTACCCAGCAAGTGGATACATATTCTTCCTTCTCTCATTTTTCAAGAATCACAGGTACTTCTCTTCTCTAATAAAATTATTTCAAATAAATTAATAAATTTCAAATAAATTAACACCATGACCATTTTTGACCATTGACCATTTTAGCCTCAAACAGAGTGTAAAATAGATTATTGTTAGACATGAAGAGGTTTTTCTTCAGCATGCCCATAGTTTGCTTCAAAGCTCATTGTTTAAATAGGAACAGTTGACATGCAAAGTCAAATTTAAGGATCCTGGGAATAGCTGTGCATGACGGGCAGCTGGCAGGCAGGTCTACTGAAAGGATGCAGTTCTGCACATGAAGTCAGAAGAGTGAGATTCCTAATTATATGCAGTAACCAAGGCATGGAAGAAAAACCAGTTCATCAGTTAGCATCCAGCAGCACAGTGAGGAAGCTTTGTTCTCTTCTCTGGAAAGAGGACAGTCGATACTGCCCATATCAAAGCCTGGATCCACAGCCCTCCAGGCTTAATTAGAAAATCATGAAGAGTACTAAATGGCATTGGACACAAAAAATGATCATTTTTCAAGTAAATTTAGTGAAGTGAGCACTCTCACAATCCACACTCCCTCATCCACCCTTTTTCCCTCGTTAATGATACAGAGTTGGCTGCAGATGCAACAAAACCTGTCAGCAACTGCAGGGTGTCCTAAAGCAAGTCTTGCCTATTATTTCAGCTGTATAGATGAAGGTCGCTGACACTGCTAACACCTCTGACATTTTATAATCAATTGCCAACATTTACAGAGGAAAAAATACCACTAGCTTTGAACACAGTCAGAAAGAAATAAATTCTTCTCAATTAATTTTAAGCTTGCTCTCTCTGAGCCAAAACATGAAACATGAAGCAACCTAACAAGTCAAATATTAGTGAGATTGTTTTCTGGCAGCCAATGCTATATTCTGTTTGTATATAAACAATTGTAGTTTATCCATCTCTTCATAATAACTGCNCTGACAGCCCTTCTCACCATCCAGCTCCTAATTCAAATGATCAGTCCACCCTTGCTTTTCACAGGAGCTCGTTGCTGTATGGTGTAATATTCGCATCAAATACAATTGCCAAAGGCACTACAATTTTCACTAACAGTTATCATTAGGAGAAAAAAAAAAGTATTTTTGTTCAAAAAGAGCCATTTCCTGATGTTTAGCATAGGCAGGATAACGGTCAGAGGCAGCATCTTGGCTCAGCAGGCAACAGTAGTAGGTGGTAAATGAGAGTGCTGGGGAGGGGACAGATCTTTGTCCAGGGGGAGGAGGGGGCAGTGGAGGCACCCTGATGGCAGTAGATTTATGCATCCACTCCTGTCAGTCTAGGAGGAGGGAATCATTATGCAGGGCCAGCTGCAGGGGTGTGCACTGCTGTCGGGAAAAATTAGAAGTCTAGCAATGAGGTATAAAGAAGGGAGAAGTGACAGAGTGAATGAAAACTCCATGATAAACCCATTTACGGCTCTCTTCTCCCTGGGATGAAATATGAAGCATAATCTCTTTGGCATATTTGCTGGCAGAGACTCAAACAAATGCCTAGGTACGCTCAGGCACATGGCCCAGAATGTGCAATGACAGCATCCACCCAAAGGACCGAAACTGCACAGGATATGGAGCAAGAGTCCTTTCTCAGCATGTTCAGCTCAGCTCTGGGGGAGGATCATAGCACACTAAGATGCTTTTGGAAGAAATCTCCTCTGCTGCCGAACGCCTTCTTTGTGCAGATACCTTGGAAAGAAACCTTTTCCGTTTGAATACCTTGGGGGAGTGTGGGGGTCGGGGGAGGCACAGAGAGGAGATGACTGGACTACGAAACAGTAAAAAGCACCCAAACTAAGGCCCTGATATTTCACCCTTATTTGAGAAAATGATAACTTTCCAATTTCATGTGGCATTCCTCCCTCTAGGAGAATTTCTGTCTGAGTTGGGGAGGTTTGCATAACTTCTTGTCCTGTTTAAGGCAGAGGTGGGTTTTTTCTCCTTTGTTAATATATTCAGAGATATTAAATATTCCAAATATTTATTCATTGTGCTTGGTTATTAAAAAAATAAGGATTTTTGGTTATACTGGTATTGGAAAACAAGGCAACACGAAAATAGCAGGCAAGGAAAGCAGTGCTCTTTAATACACTCCCAAAAGCCCCTGGTCACAATTCAAGCTCCAAGCCTAAGAGGGAAAGTGTTTGGTAGCTTTTCCTTCTGCCTGTCCTGACTACTGTTAAAGCCTAGGGGCTGGTGAAACTCTTTCTGTAATGCTAATGCCTTGCTGAAAGCCAGAAGGTACAAAATGGGAGCTGTCTGGAGAATGCTTTCCTGGGGGAAAAAGGGAGGGAGGGAGAGATGTACTTCAATACCTTATTTTAAGTTACACATAAGGACCCATAGCGTTAGGCGCATTTTTACCAGGAACAGAAGAAATACATTTTGCTCAGCATGCTAACATTGTGAATTCTGCCACTGTAAGTCCTTCAGTGTAAGCTCTTCGAGATCTAGTTTGATGAGAAAGGTTTGTTCAATTAAGTGTGTGAGAATCAGGGAAAACAAAAACAAACCACAAGCAGTTCTACTGTAAAAGTCCTTCT